>CBVK0100364373.1:0-11182 GCA_900067695.1 Picea abies | reverse complement strand
TAACGCATGCAAAATTAAAACTCAACCATAAGTCATTAAAAGATCCTACGAATCACTTACAAAAGTGAATTTTTCCAAGCTTTGATCTATGTTAGGAGTTCGGGGAGTTGTTATTAAGGAGTAATCAACTCTAATGCCTTTTTTCCTTCTTCTATTGTGTCACCTTTGTAAATCCTTCAATCCTATCCCAAGTTGTTCTTAAGGGTGAAGCTAAGGTATATAGAGACTTAGGAGTTAGTTAAGTTCAAGTTGGTCCAATGTGTTTCTTTAGTGTGTTTTTTGTAATTTTATAATCTGATGATGTTTATGTTCTTAGCATAAAGTGATCCTACAATTCATCTTCTCCTTGATACTAATAGCATTAGTTCCATAAATTAACACCTAATTGGTCCATGATCACTATTTAAAGAGCATGGAGGATCATTTGTTCATGATTGATTATGAAAAATTCCTCTTTGAACTATTGTTCTTTTTTGCATTAATATATGGACTCAAGTGGCTCAATTGACTAGAGTCATGAACTATTTCCTCTTTATAAATATAATACATTCATGCACTTATCTTTGATTTGTTTGTAAAAATAGTTACCTTAAAGTGTTTTACCTATATAAATATATTATATTTATAAAACACATGCCACATACAACACACTATAACCTGATTTATTCATAAACCCAAATGTTTAACCTTATTTGACTAACAATAATACTATGAGACCCCCCTTGTTTGTGGGACAAGAGACCCCCTCTTCCCATCCATTTTACTAGTACATACCCTATCCCCTTTAGATTTAAACCTATAACTTCCAAAGAGAAAACACATGTTTTTACATGTTAAATGGTGGAATCAAGATAAATATATTGTTACATCATATACAATAAAAATAATAATTTTACTATAAATGATGAATGACTCTTGACATTTTGAATAATCTTATATAATAAAAATAATAATTTTAATATGGGTGAATTTTAATGTCATAAAAATAATAAAAATTATAATTTTACTATAAATGATGAATTTAAACCTATAACTTTCAAGGAGAAAACACATGTTTTTACATGTTAAATGGTGGAATCAAGATAAATATATTGTTACATCATATGCAATAAAAATAATAATTTTACTATAAATGATGAATGACTCTTGACATTTGAATAATCTTATATAATAAAAATAATAATTTTAATATGGGTGAATTTTTATGTAATAAAAATAATAAAAATAATAATTTTACTATAAATGATGAATGACTCTTCATTTTGAATAATCTTATATAATAAAAATAATAATTTTCATATGGGTGAATTTGAATGTAATAAAAATAATAATTTTGGTATGGTGAATTTGAATGTAATAAAAATAATAATTTTGATATGGTGAATTTTAATGTGAGATAAATAATAATTTTGATATGGTGAATTTTAATGTGAGATAAACTTGCCAAATAAATTATGGGTAGATTTCATATGTTTTGCAAGATTTTGTGAAAGGAACCTATGACATCAAAGTTTCATAATAAAGATAACTATTTATGACATGCTCTTTTGTGAGAGAAACACATATTTATCCATATTAGAAAGTAGTAAACACTATCCCACATAGGTAGGATAAAAATTCACAGGAAGTGCTAAGCCTCCATTCTAAGCGACCACATAGTTACATTAAGCACAGGAGTAATGTTGCAGCCATACTGTGAAGATGATATGACTAAAATTTTGAATTTTGACATTGGCTTTTTAATTGGCTTTATTTTGATTTTGAAGTGAAACTATATGCATGGAAAGGACCTTGCTACCATCTACCTAAATATGAAGAAATGTGTCCACTTTCTGGTTCATCTGGTTAGAGAGAAATTTCATGCAGATTGGAGGCTGGACTTTCGCTAGAGATAGGAAAGCAGCTGGAACAATCCAAATGCCTTCCCCGCAGATGAGACCGGATGCCATTGCAGGAGCAAATGTATCTGCCTTTTTGAAGTTGATCTTGTGCCATATCAACACAATCGCACTCCCCACGCACATGTCAATTGCGAAATAGGATCCGACATAAAACGGAATGGCCATGGCCATCGGTAGAGGAATATATGCAGAAATTCTAGCTGGCACCTTGTCTCTGATGACATTAACCACCACTGCAAAAACAAATGCACCGCAACAAATCTGTAAGCAATGGCTGGGAAGAGTTGACAAGCCTTCCACTCCCAAAATGGCCATGTTTCTGTAGATAAGAGCAAAGGGTGCTTTGTACTCTCCATCCGGATTTCCCACATCGAAAGCCTCATAAAACAGCCAGAAAGTGAGCGGGGCAATTATGCATCCCATGAAATTACCAATTAGTTGGCTCACAAACATGGATCTTGGAGATGAAAGTGTAAGGTGTCCAGTCTTGAAATCATGCATTAAATCTGAAGAAGTGGCCACAAAGGACTTCACGATTCCACATGTAACTAGACCCACAATAACTCCTCCATGGGCTTCTCCTGCCCAGGCTGAAAAAACAAACAGCGCTACCTTTCCATAATTGTATGCCAAGTTCTGATCGGTTAGGCCGGTTCCATATGCATTGCAAAATGCCATGACAGGTGCAAATACATAACAAATTAACACATAATACCATTTCATGTCAGGAAACATCTGTGGGATGACTCCTGTAGATATCGCTGCAAGGCCTACATAGCCAGATGCGGCTATCCAAACGGGTATGGTATCCTCCATGAATACCTCGTTTCGTCGCTGCTCTATTCCACCGACTTCCACAACGTCGGTGCCTAAATTTAACAACACGGTGTATATATTTAGAAAATTCATGGAGGGAACAACCAGAAATCAACAAAAAAAAAATTACTATTTGGTTGGAGAAGCTCACTATTTATTTTGAGTGGGATCGTCATTCTTTTCATCGTGTCCCTGTAGATGGTGCTGAGGGTGATATACAGTACCTTCAGAAAGTTGTAGAGGCCATCACCTAAAATTAGGGCAACGCAGACAAAAACCTGGAAAAGAAAATTTGTCAATTTATTAAAAAGATCTCAACAAACTTTGAATGCTAGTTAGTCACAAATTGAGTTTAATTTCATAATCAAATTTGTATAAAAAAATTGTGTTGGTCATAATCTTTTTATTATATTCATCATCCTTCTTTTATTTTTATGATATTGTTCTTATGGCAAGGAATTCCTATGGCCTCACAAAGCAACTTAAAATCATCACTGTGAATATTAAGTTGGAGGAAGTGTTTTCCTACAAGTATTTTGGAATGGATATTCATCACAAGCTCAATTGGAATTATAAGGAATCCCTATGACCTCACAAAGCAACTTAAAATCATCATTGTGAATATTAAGTTGGAGGAAGTGTCTTCCTCCAAGTATCTTGGAATGGATATTCATCACAAGGTCAATTGAAACTATAGCATTGAGAAAAAACTCAATTGGAATTATAGCAATGAGAAAAAGATAAATGGAGGGTGGAAAGCTTATTATAAGCTTGAAAATAATTGTAAATTAGGTGACCTTTGGCTATGGGATAAGAAAAAACTCATCTTTAAGACTCTTGTCACTCATGTTATGGTATATGGATGTGAAGTTTGGGGATGTGTTTCTAGGAATCATGGAGAAAGATAGAGCAGATCAAAATTAAACACAACACACCCTATCATATCCTCTCCTCCTCATAGAAGCTAGCCTTTCCCCCATTGAGAGCACACCTATGATTAGGTACAAGAACAAGATAAACAACATGGACTACACAGTCAAAATCATTAAAAATATCATTGAAACTTAATTTAAGGAGAATCTTTGGTGAGACAAAGAATTAGAGTAAAAGAATCTCCGACCTTTGTGACCCTCAAAAGGTTGAAGATGAAAATTACTTTCTCCTAAAGTGTTGTGAGTATACCCAAATTAGATCTCAATTTCAAAATATTTGTCACAATACCAACCTTCATAACCTTCTAAGTCATCAAAACTACTATACTGTTGGAATACTTATCCTAATGTTTTTAGCACATGGAAATAACATCTTAAAGAAGTCCAAATAATCTCTTACCTTTCTTAAGATCAAATAAACCAATCTTAATCTCATCCAGACTCATCAATTAACAATTCCTTCTATAAAAAAAAAATTACCCAAACAAATAACAAATCATACCTTGTAGCCATTAATACCCTTGATACTACTGTCGGGAAGACCCTCAGGGTACCAATCCCCTTCACGTTTGCTGATGAGTGGCCACATAATACCCCATGAAATGATCCCTCCTATAAGCATAGAGATGTTAACCAGATGGGGGCATATCATCCCTGCTCCCACGTATATCATATTGAAGTCGAAGTAAAACCTGAATTACAAACACATTTCATCAGAACAACGGTGCTGTGGTTGGCACATCTTCAAGAGTCTGGCTACATTGCGAGAATTTGAATATCTGACAACAGGATCCGATTTACCTCTGCTTCCGAGCGTTCAGTCCGAAAAAGGGAAGATTTTCAAAGCCGCACTCATCGCCACCGGTGAAGAACCATTGGAAAAATCCCCAGAAAAAGCTGAATGTAAAATATTTTCCAAAGCATCGAACTTGCTTCCTGTAAGAGACAGTTTACTGATAATTCAATAAATAAAGCTAGCACATAAGTTAAATATACATTAGATTCAATTTATTATACAGACAAACAAACTTCTCTACCATACGAATCCGAAGTGATTGCCTGGCAAAACTGGCGTTTCTAAATGTATATTAGATTCAATTTATTATATAGACAAACAAACTTTTTTACCATTAACCAAAAGGAATTGAGGTTGTGTAAATTGATAATTTTGAAAAAAATTTGTAGTTTTTTTTTTTAAATCAATTGTGATGGAAAACATGAAAAACACTGTTAAAACACTCTATTATGTGAGATAATCTAATCAAACTTCAACTTACTCATGTATATGTACAGTACTTGAAACATATTACAGTACAAGCAACCTAATTACTGATTAAGCCAACAGACAAAAAAACAATTCTATTTAACATATTAAAAAGCCAGACCACTGATATTAATGACAATATGAAACACTGTAAGTTATAACTAAAGACGTTATGGCTAACAAGTAGATTTCCTTGATGGTGGACTTTGCTTTGCTGTGAGTGGTGGATCTGGCCTAATGTAAACAGTAAACAGGTAATTCCTTACTTTATGAAGTTAATAAAAACAATTAAGTTATCATTGCAGAATCATTATACCAATTTATAATATAAAAGTAGATAGCTTAATTCCTTACTTTATGGATATCGAGTTAGTAAAAACAAGTATGTTATCATTGGACAATTATTATATCTTTTATAATATATAAATTTAAAATAAAGTATAAGGACACATTACTTTATCAAGTGAATAGAGTGAGTTGGTCTCCATTCAATTAAATAGATTAAGGAGTGAGTTGGTAAAACAAAGTCAAAGGATAAGCACAAATTACTTTATCAAGTGAATAGAATATAGAATAGAGTGAGTTGGTATTCATTTAGTTAAAAATGAGTGAGTTGATATTTATTCAATTAAATAGATTAAAAAGAGAAGTAAAAATTATAATTTAACATAAGAAATGTATTAAGAGATATAAGAGAGTAGGTATTTATTCAATTAAATAGATTATAAAAAAATGAAATTAAAGAAAAAGATTTATTAAAAAAATTATTAATCATTTTGAATTTGGTAAAAAAAGGAATATTAAAGTAATTTAATCTTGGTAAGAAAATGAAATCTTATTAACTTGAAATTAATTTAATAATTACTTACACAATAAAAAAACACATAATTTCATACTAAGTTCTTATCACCTAACAATAACAGATAAAAATTTTAGTTATGAAAGATAAAAATTTGACTAGTTTTATAAAAACAAATAAATAACAATATCAAAAATATTTTAGAATACTAAAAAAACATTGAAGATGAGATCATTGAAATAAAAAAATTTATAATGTAGAGATTTTCACAGTTAGTCATTATATTGTTGTTAAATTTCTGGATGTAAACTGTGTGTAGAGTGTATAAAACTTCTAACGTTTAAATGAACACTCCATCTATCATAAGATACTATTAAAACTGAGAGTATTAGGTGGAGTGTCCCTAATAGTCCTTGATGATAAGTGAAGTATCAACTGGAGACCTAGAAAGTTTCATAAACTCCACTCACAATTTACAGTTTAAATCCAAAATTCTAACAACAATATAAAAAATTTAACTCTACTTTATATAATTATGTCTCATAAACTCCACTCACAATTTACAGTTTAAATCCAGATTTCTAACAACAATATAAAAAAATTTAACTCTACATTATGTAATTATTTATATAATTACATGACTTCTATAAGTCCTCTGGGTTATGCCTAGTGCATTTGGTAGCATCCCAAATCCTGGGAAGTTCCCAAAATTGTAGGTGAGATTTTCCAAAAATATATAAATAAAATATTCATACAGGATAAGGCTCTGCATGAAAGAAAAAATAATCTACAATCTATTCTATTTGATGTCTCTGATAAGATTGGTCAATTCGTTTTGTTAATACATACGTGTTAGGTTACTATGCTTTGAACAGGGTGAGATGAAGCTTACCTTGCCACTTTATCTGTATGAGGTGTATGAAAGCCATTAATTAACACAGCCGTTGCTGTACCACTAGGATAAGTCAGCTTGTAGTCAATGATAAGGACCTGAAATAAAATTCGATGGAATTAATATCATATTAACTAGTGTGATAATTCAATTATAGCTAAAAACCATTATTTTCTCAGGAGCCTACCTTTCGCAGAGGCACCAGTGCTATAATGCCCACGAATGTAACTAGAAACAGAAATCCAATCATCCAGGCAATAGTGGGTTCCTTTACTGTATCGGGCGTATTACCTGGAGTGTTCACACCTGCCCGCTCATAGGTTTTTCTATTCAATCCCAACACATAGGATCCAAATCCTCCTACATAAGCAAAATTAAGAAATTTATAACAGTACCATTATAATGACTATAATGATGGAGACTAAACTGATTTGCTGTCTATGTCCTTGAATAAAATGAAGACTGGCTGGTGATTAACAATAGTAAAGCATATATACCACCGTATGCAAGGCTGTAACACGCCACAATACAAGTCTGGATTACAGTATTCTCTTGCCTCGTGAAAGGAACTTTCAGTAATCCAAACTTCATCAGGAGTTTGCTCCACGATTTCATGAATACGAAGCCCAGCAGCCCAGCAGAAACATTCATGGCGGGAGCCAATCCAGTGGTGAGATTGAGATTCATAACAATGATACTGAAGACGGTTCCTATCACGAAGCTCACAAAAATCCCACGGAAAGATATCTGCTCCCTCCATGGAGGTATTTTGCTATCAAAATCTTCTAAAATACCCAGCTCCTTACGGCCATCTTCTATATTCAAGCTCACTGGAGTGGTCTCGTGTTGATCTTTCACTCCATGATCCGTGTTTTCTACTGATAAATTATCTCCATCATGAACAATCCGTTTCACGAGACCAATTTGTGAATCTTCCATTACAAACCCAAATAATATTGTCTACGAAGGAACTGACATCGAATTCTTACAACTGTCAAAGGCTGGATCATCAAAGATCAAGACCTGGAGTTTCAGAGTTACTGAACACAGTGAACAGGCATTGAAAGGCACTTCAGCCTCTGCCTGAATCCAAATCAACCACGGAATCCAATGGAAACATGATTGAATGGAATCTTCAACAACTTGACTTGGGATTAACAGGCCACAACGCGACAGAAATAATTGATTTGATTCTGCAATGACTTGACTTGGAATTAAGAGGCGCCTGAATGAGACAATCGAATTCTGACAACATACATTCCAGGTCAAGGAAAAACGCTACAGATCTATTCGATATCTGCATAAACCAAAGTACAGCCGCTGAGGCATTGCTGGACAGAACTGACACTGATCAATAAATAAACTAAGACCGTTCACACCTATCGAGTCATGGAAACGAGAGTTGCGAGGGCCATGTCGATTCGTCCTGCTGTTGTCGTCCTGATCCTTATCGCATCGTGGCTGTGGCAAAACATGATACCCAAGGAATATCCAGGTTAAAATTCTCGCCAACTACCCTCCAGTCTCCATCCCATCCTGTAATTTATGAATTTCTCCATGTGGACGAAAGGACGTAGACACGTTCTTTCTCCTTTCATCTTATAGTGATTGATTGCAGATATGGGTGGTCCTTCCTTCTTTTCTCATCAACTATCTTGTAATATATGGGCGGGGCGGTCCTGAATTTCATGCTTGTTTTCATAGATTCAATGCCTCTCTTTTTGTCGTTATGGATTGCACGCATTGGTGGTCCTTCCTTGTTTCTCTACCTTATTTTTTTCATACACTCAATGACACGATGCCTCTCATCTTATCCTCATGGATGTCCCGAGCAACTGAACAAATAAGTGATTGAGAAGGTTGATTTTTGCTCAACCACTATTTGTCATACACTAGACCTCCCTTGTGTGATTCCCTGGACTATAAATAGTCTTCTTTTCATCTTTGTTAAGGTTCCCAAATTTGTTTACAATCTCATTCTCAAAAAGAGTAGTGATTGTGCCCAATTTGTGACTCAAGCTCTCCCACTTTTATTTTCAAGCTCTTGGGCTGCCTAGTCTCGTTGTCTTCATCATCCCTCTTATACTAAAGGCTTCCCCTCACCCTTTACTTCTCTCTTTTTGGATTGGTCCCTTGCTCTTGCCTTACCAAGTGGCTTGGATCTAGGATTTTGCTAGGTAATATATTTTCATATTTTAGGGACTTAACCTCCCTACCCCCTCACTTAGGTAGAATAATATATTTTCCATGTAATAAAGGTCGATATTAATAAATAAGGCCTAGTTAATAAAATATATTTTCCATGTAATAAAGGTCGATATTAATAAATAAGGCCTAGTTAATAATGTGAACAGTTCTAATGTAAGAAGAGTTAATAGAAGCTTCTGCTTCTAGAAAGATCTCCCTCTATATTGTTCTTTTGGAGATAGATTTAGTATAAATAGGAGTAGAAGGCATGAAAAATCTTTGTCTTAAGAATTATTGTAATAGAGCATTGCTCTGCTTGAGGTTGCCCCCTCAAAGAGGCAAGTGAACATTGCTTTCTATCAATAAATGTATCATTTTTGGTATTGTGGTTCTCTACATTTTGTTGTTTTGGTGGTATTTTATGTTTTTTGTTCATTATAATAGATGTGGTACCTAACAAGTGGTATCAAAGCACTTTCCTCTAGGTATGCTTAAACCAGCCCTATATCAATCGATTAGTCACCTGACTGTTATTGTGACACCGAGATTAGTCGATCAGAAAGATACTCTCTAGTACCTGGGTAATCAGGTAGTATGCCTAAGGGTACGATCGAGCGTCCTTAGTTGGTGCCAAGAAGTATTGGGCCAAGTACTATTGTTCAACCCCGCATGTATATCAGAGAGTTACAGCACAGGGAAAATCCTTATCTATAGGAACCCTGTAAACCCTCACCCCTGGGGAAAAGAAACAAACGAGTGTTATTGTCAAGCAACCTTGCCTCCTGCATTCTGGTTGTGAAATTCCTACAGAATTTTTCTAGTTAACAATTTGGGCCATTTTCCATTGTTGTATTCTTCAAACCGAAGTATAACTTTGAAGAAGAGAAAACAAATTATAGTAGTCCCGTCAACACCCTTACTTGGGTCACTCATATGGAACATTTTGTTTCCCTACATGGCATTACTGATGAGTTGACCAAGCTTTATTATGGTGTTCTCTATTTGGATCCAGAACAATGGAAATGGTGGCAATGGCATCACAATCCATGCTAAGGGTATGTTGCTTGGACATAGTTTGTTGTTGAGTAGTATGAACTCTTTAACATGGACACCCACCACTTAGTTTGTATGACCAAGTTGAAACAATCTCGCAAAGTGGAAGACTTTGAGCACTTGTCTTTATGAACTGAGGGTATGACAGATGCCTTCTTTAGGGAATGCTTTATCAATGGACTCAAGAATGAAATATGTTCCTAGGTTCTCATGGCTCACCCCCAGACTTGGTTGGAAGCAACTAAACATGCCAAGGAGGCACAACAGGTCATCCTTCCCTAGAGCAGAAAACTCACTTTTATTCCCCTCCCTAAACCCCCACTCTTGCCCCTCCAGCCACTCCTCTCAAGGTACAAAAATTAACATGCGTGAAAATGGATTAATGTCAACTCAAGGGTCTTTGTTATAATTGTGATGAGAAACACATTCCAGGGAACAAGTGTAAAGAACAAAAACTTTTTATCACCATTTCAGAGGATGTTTCTGATGAAGATGTTATGGTTTCACCTGAGGAAGCACTACCCCAAGCAGATGATCTTACACCCCATAACCATGGACTTTAAGGATTTAACCATGCAATTCCAATAGGAGGGCCAACAAAATAAATTCCAAGACATTACTGTAGGCTCTCAAGAGATCATCAAATCCCATCACATGGAAAAGTTACTCAAAAAAGGTCATTATGGTATCATTTCCCAACTCCATTCCATTGAAGCAATTGAGACACCCTCTATGCACCCCGACCTCCAATCTATCCTTCCAACACCAAGTTTTTTTCCAAACTCCTAGGGCCTTCTTCCCTCCCATGACGACCATGACCATTCCATTCCTTTAATAGCGGACAATCCTCCTCCCAATGTTTTCCCTTATTGTCATTCCTTTTCTATGAAAAATGAAATTAAGAAAATTGTCCAATAGTTGCTAGAAGCAGGTGTTATCCATCCCAGTACTATCCCATATACTCCCCCTTTAGTCATGGTCCTCAAGAAGTAAGGCACGTGGCACGTGTGTCCTAATTTTTGTGCCATCAAGAAACTTACCATCAAGGATAAATTCAATCCTGTCATTGATGACCTTCTAGATGAATTCAGTGGGGCCCAATACTTTACTAAACTTTACCTATATTTTGAATACCACCAGATACGTATGAAAAAGGAAGACATTCCCAAGACTACATTTATCACTCATGAGGGTCACTATGATTCCTTGGTCATGCCCTTTGGTCTCTGTAATGCCCCCTCCAATTTCCAAAGACTCATGGATCATATATTTTGTCCTTCCCTCCATCATTTTGTGTTAGTTTTCTTTGATGATATTCTCATCTATAGTAAAACTTGG
>CBVK0100364372.1:0-12991 GCA_900067695.1 Picea abies | reverse complement strand
ATATATATATATATAGATAGAGAGAGAGAGAGAGAGAGAGAGAGAGAGAGAGAGAGTTTAAAATTTGCTGGAAATTTATTCCAGTTTTAGTAAATTCGAAATTGGAAAATATTTTCCATTTATGGAAATTCCGAATTTTGAATTTTATAATTGTAATAAATGATTAGGACTGTTGGGCGGAGATCTGATTTGTCCCAACTAACTATTTGACTATGACACTTGTATGAAAATAGAATATTTTATATTGATTGCAGGAGACAAAAGGGACAACCATGTTAAATTTAGCTGACCATGACTCCATGAGAGGGGAACGTGTTGGAACTACCTCTAGGATGACTTTTACAAGTGGCAAATCAGTGATTTGGCCATTGGCAGCCCCTGAAAAATCAAGGATTTAGAAAGCTACGAAATTTCCCAAAGGAGGGAAAAAGGACCTAGGCAAATTGATAAATAATCATATGTGAGGAGGCAGGATGCTGCCAAGTATGTTGGAAAGGAAAGCTATTGATTTTTCCTTGCTGTTATGAGCACTACTAGGAGAGTGTGAGGCAAGAGGAATCTACTGAAATTTGAAGGACATTGCTGGAGAGGAGATTTCAAGTTTGCCCTCATGGATTCATGGTTAGGCTAGGGGGTGAATCGGGAAAGTAGATTGGCTGCCCTATTCTACGTTTGGGAGGAATGTGGTTGTTCCCTTTTGTTTTCCTACAAATTTGATTCATATATGCTACTATACCTTATCCTGGTTAAATGTCATGTGTTGCAATCTGTTTACTTCTGTGAATGAATTTTCTGGTTGAATGTTGTGGTAGGGAAAGATCTATCCATTACTTCCTAGGACCGTTAGTTAGAAATGGACTTATTTTATTAAAGACATGATACTGGTTCATGACTAAGGTCATTGAATGTATTAACTAGTAAGACAAGTTCTGTATAATTTACTACTCTCATAATAGTATGGACTACAAATTACATCTATCTTCTTAATTAATTCTGTTGAGAAAAAAAAAACAAAATTGTTTGCATGATGTGATTGAAGCCAAGCGTATCAATATCTATGGAGAATTATATTTTCTGTAGATAATTATAGTACATAGTGAGTCTCCACTAGTGAATATACAAATTCAAACTCTAAGTAAATACACCCTGTAACACTGAGATTATATTCGATATGCATACAGACTTGTACAGTTATATTACGAATAGATATACATTATATAATGGGTGTTCTGTATAAGCGGTACAATGACGTTGAAGTGAACTAACTGTAACAATGTTAGGAACTAAATGTATTTAAACATACGTAGGAAAATAATCCAGTAAACTCCACCAACCCCATTCCAAGAAAAATTGGAATATTTGTACATTAGTATAGTTTTAGTAGTTTTTTCGTAGGAACAAAGCTATTTTATTTCTGGTGATAAGAGTGATAAAATGCTTGATTAATAGTTCTAGTAGGAACATAAGGTAAGTAGTAATTTTTATAGCGTAGCTATAGTGTAATATGTTAATAAGGGCAAGATAGGGTATCTGGTATAAACGAGTAAAGTAATCACATGAGAAAAAAACAATTACAAATTATGAAAATCTCAACCTATTATAATCTCAATCAGACAAATGTATTTTTCTTCATTATTTCCAGTCGATACATTAAAACCCAAAATCTGGATGGAATCCCACATGCATAGGATTCCCATGAAACATTTCTGCATCTGAATCATGAGTCAAATTACGAATCGATGAACAAGGCTCAATTTAAACTCCTACCATTACTATTTTTATATCAGAAATAAGTGAACGAACTTAAATGAAACCTAGAAGTCATGAATGCAATCGCATACTTCCAGTGGGAAACAAACCCTTAAATGCACTATTACTGTGCTAGTTGTAGGAATAGTACCGTGCATAGCTAAATCATTTTGGGAATGACGATGTAATTAATAATAATATGAATTCTGGGAAGTTAACTAGAATAATTCAAGAAATGAATTCAACTCTGTAATTACAAACCAGTTTTGGAAAATATAGTTTAACACAGAAAGTGATAGTTCAGAACCATGACTTCATATGTATCCATAACAAAATAAAAACTCAACACATGATGAGCACATTACTTAAAAGGAACGACTATCTAGATATCACAAATCCAACTAGGCGCAAGCTAGGTGTGCTTTTTAAGCACTAAAATATTAATACAAATTAGGGCTTACCCTTGGCCAAATAATACAGAGCTAGGGACGAAAGCATTAAGGGCTAGACATGGCCTTGACCATCGTTTCCAATAAACTTGAAATAAGTTAGATGGAGGGTACTGTATATGGAACCAGAATACCTCTTGAAGAAGTGAAGCGAGCATTCCCATGCTTCGGCGTGATCGCACCTGCACAAGGTAATGTGAAACATTAAAATATATCTGACAGAAATATTATGATCAATTTAAGGAACAAAACGTAATTAGAAAGGGGTCGATTAGATACTTAATTATAATGGAGGGCTTCATACCCTTGCCATCGCGCCAAATTGTGTGCCTCCTAGACCAAAAGGGGAGGAGGAGCTCCAGTCTCCATGATGGGTACCCTCCCAAATCAAAGGGACCCATCATCAGCGATGAATACCAGTATTTAATCCAAAAATGATAAATATAAACCAACTTAAAATCCAAATATAAACAGAAAGGATTAAAATGATTCCAACCATTAGAACATCACCTATAACCGGTTTAGAAAAATTAGTAAATCTATTAATTAAATACACTATGATGAAGGGTCTATTATGCATCTAAGTATGGAAAACCTGGACATAACACTCTGTCAACTATGAGACTAACTGATGGAGGAAGCCAGGCCCAATAACAAAAGTTCAATCAAAAATAACATATCCTGAATGCACAGTTATAACAGTCACCGTGATAAGTTCTTCCACAAGAGGAGAATGGCTCAGCCTCGAAAGGGAGGCTAGTATAGAGATAGGGGAAAACTGTGAAAAACCCAAACCTCGCTAGGGTACCACCAACCCCTTTTTACTATAGTATCCTCAAAGAAAACAAGAATACTACTGAGGAACTAATCGAGAAACTAGAGTATGAAGAGACCTTCTTGATGAGATAGAAAGAGTTGAATGCAGTAACAATAAAAGTATAGACTTACCTTGCACAGGGTTTGTCGATGAGAAGTTTCTTCCAAGATCCCTCCCACTTGGAACAAGGGCCAAGTCACAAACTCAGGACCAGAATGCTAAGAAAAAATCCAAACAGAAATTGGTCTGAAACGTTTCATTCTCCTTCGCCAAGCCAAGACTGGAAATAAAGTTAAATCTATGGAATAACCTTTCACAGGGAGTAATGGGATGGGTGGTAATCGTACCTGGCCATGTGAATATATGGTAAGTTGCTGACATTTCATTCGGCACACCAGTTGAGTTCTGAACCGAATAGACTTATCTCAGGGCACCTTAAATGTTACAGATAGGCCTTTAAGGCAGGATGGTCCCGACCTCTATCGTTTGCTCATAATTAATGGAAAGGTACACCAAGTGGCCTACTTAGGGTTACCTTTTTATCTTGCTGTACTAGTTTTATGTTGAAACCAACCACCATTGCATTAACCATCCGAAGTGAATGGCCTAGTGTCGTTAATTACCAGAAATTATGTAGTTGCACAATTGTAACCATAACCTTTCCAAGTTTAGCCCATGCGCACTTTAATTCATTTGTACAGTTTAGTGTCTGATATATATACCCAAACAAAATTGGGTTAAAGGTATTTCTAAATAATGTTAACCTCTTCCTTTAGACCTTATTATAGTATATCAGAACGAGTATTATAAGACCCTTACATCTACGACCATTGCACTAATATGATAGTGGTTCTAAGTGGTTATATTTCCATTTCATAAAGTGGGTTTGGAAACAAAACGGTGGATAGTACTAAAGTTGAATGAAACGAGATATCCTTAGTTTATGAACCTATGTTCATATATAACTCATTATCGAAATAGGAAGAGGCGACTATATGTCAAAAATAGGATAGAGAAGAAAAAGGCAATAAGATTGTTGTATAGCTCAATAACGAATGACTGAAAGTTTTGAGACATAGAATCAACTCAAAGTACCCAATTAATTTATTTTTTTTTATATGTAAATTTTCTGGTACATTACATATGGTATCAGAGAAAAATGGTTACAACATTGGACCTGAACAGGGCCACAATAGCTACTTAATATATATATTCTGATTTATGTTAAACTAATAAAAATCTTTTGGTTACAAACAAAGAGCTATTTCTATTTGGTGTCAATTATGGCAGCTCAGGATGATGCAAAAATCAGGATGGGAGAAAATCTGCAGCATGGACCCCTTGGAGATCCAAGACAGAATAGTGACGGAAGCTCACCCACGGAAGTGTTAGAAACAATGAGGAACCTTATTGTTGAACTACAGATTTTCAAAGCAGACAATGAAAAATTGAAGAAAGCACAACAGGAACAGCAGGAGATAAACGAAGTCTTGTTGTGTAGTATAGTGACCAAGAAAATCCTAAAGGATGATAATCACGAGGAAGAAGTCAGTAAAAGGGCCTCTAAGAACTCCAGACCGGAAACAAAAAAAGAGAAGAGATAGTTCGTCTGAAGGAACATCTTCAACTGAAGACAAAACTAAATCAGACAGAAAAAGAAAACAAGTAGACCACCTCGAAGGAGAGTTTAAAAAGATTAAACCAACTACCTTTGATGGAGAATCCAATATGGGAGAAGAAGTTGAGGCATGGCTATTGGACATCAAAAAATACTTCCAGATCTACAACTATTCCAGCAACATGAAGGTCAGGATGGACATTTACAATCTGAAAGGGAAGGCCAACATTTGGTGGCAGGACCTGAAATTGGCCAAGGGCTTAAAGGAGAAACAGTTGGAATGGTCTGACTTTAAAAAGTATTTCAAGAAAGAATACCTTTCGGAAAATTATTATGAAAGGAAGACAAAAGAATTTTACAAATTATGACTTGGACAGATGACAATGGAGGACCTTATAAATAAATTTCTGGAATTGCTAAGGTTCATACCGTACATTCGGGAGGATAAGGTAAAGATTCAGTGATTTCTAAGTTGTCTTCCACCATCCTACAAGGACAGAATTGAGTTTGATAACCCCAAATCCTTGAGCGAAGTATTCAGGAAAGCATGCATGTGCTACGACCAGTATAAACAACAGGTAGATTTTCCCAAAGCCCGGAAGGATAAGAAACAAGATCGAACCAGTGGAAGAAGGGGTACCAACCATCTCCTTATCGAAATACAACAAAAAGTTTTCCGAGAAAGGATTTTCACTCCAATCATCCGAATACGCAAGGCAACAGTAAACCTAGGAATGAAGAAGTTTGGGGACGACTCCCGCGAGCCATTAAAGTGTTGGGAATGTGGATAGCCCCATCTAAGGAGGAACTGTCCACATTTGAGTTCAACAAAGAGAACTACTATTCATAATTTGCAGGAATCCTCGACGGTGGGAGACGTGGGCAGAAGCCTACATCAGATAAATGCAACCATAGATGGTCAACAAGCTGACCACTAGTCCTCGTTGGTAGAAATTGAAGGTAAAATCAATGACACTCAAATTTATATTTTAATTGACCCTGGAGCTACGTTAAGTTATAGTACACCTAATGTGACATTGTCAAACAAACTTAAGAAACTAAATCATGCAAAACCTTGGATCGTATAGTTAGCGACTGGTACTAAAAGGAAAGTAGTATACTTTGTCCCATATTTTGAGTTCATCTTAGAGGGTTAAAATATAAGGACCAATCTGAACATCCTACCACTAGGATCTTACGATACGAATTATCAGGATGGATTGGTTGGAACAACAAAAAGTAGTACTAGATTGCTATACAAAGTTACTTAGCTATAAAGACGATTTTGGCACTGTTAGAACAACCCAGGGTATACCCAAACCAGTATCAGTTAGACAAGTTTCAACAATGCAACTCAAGAAATGTATGAGAAAGGGATGTCAAGTTTATGCCATCCAAGTAACGATGATAAGCCAAAAATTAGAAGAAATTGTTGTCCTATGTGATTTCAGAGACATGCTTGTGGATGAGATACCAGAATTGCCTCCTAGAAGGGAAATAAACTTCTCCATAAACCTACTACCACATTTAGCTCCTATCTCAAAACCACCTTACCGAATGAGTCTACCCGAACTGACATAATTAAAAATACAATTACAGGAATTGTTGGACAAAGAGTATATCAAACCAAGTGTCTCGCCATCGGGGGCACCAGTTCTCTTTTTGAAAAAGAAAGATGGTACTCTAAGACTATGTATTGATTATAGACAACTGAACAAAATGACTATTAATAACAAATACCCCTTACCAAGAATAAATGATCTGTTCAATCAATTAGGTGGGGCCAATATCTTTTCAAAGTTGGATTTACGATCCGATTATCATCAAGTTAGGATAAAAGACGAGGACATAAGAAAAACAACTTTTTGGACAAGGTATGGAGACTACAAATTCATAGTCATACCTTTTGGACTAACTAATGCACCAACCACATTTATGTGTCTGGTGAATAGTATTTTCAGTCAGTACTTAGACAAGTTCATGGTAGTATTTATCGACGATATTCTAGTTTATTCAAAAACAGAAGAGGAACATGATGAACACTTAAGAATAGTTCTGCAAACACTGAGGAAACACAAACTGTATGCCAAATTTGATAAGTGTAACTTCTATCAAAAAGAAATACAATATCTAGGACATGTGATTTCAGCAGAAGGCATTGTCGCAGACCCGAAAAAGACAAAAGCCATTATGGAATGGTCGGTGCCTAAGGATGTAGCAGATATACGGTCGTTCATGGGAATCACCGGATATTACCACAGGTTTATAGAAAGGTTTTCTAAAATATCCTACCCTATCACATCATTACAAAACAAAGGAACCAAATTTAACTGGTCAGATAAGTACCAAGAAAATTTTTCCAAACTAAAGGGATTATTGACAACTGCACCCATTTTGAAGGTAGAAAAGCCCGATAAAGACTTCACCATATGTGTGGATGCAAGTAAAGACGGACTAGGTGGTGTCCTAACTCAGGAAGGACACATTATCTGTTATGAGTCCTAGAAATTAAAAGAACACAAGTGCAATTATGTCACTCATGAATTAGAATTAGCAGTAGTAATACATGCCTTAAAAATGTGGCGACACTACATAATGGGCAGAAAATTCCTACTACTAATGGATAATAGCGGGGTGAAATATTTGTTTAACCAAACAGATCTTAATGCAAGACAAGCAAGGTGGCTCGCCTTCTTGAGTGAATTCGACCTCGAGGTTAGACACATCAAGGGAAAGGAAAATAAAGTAATAGATGCATTAAGCAGAAGAGTCCATGGGTTATTTGAAATAAATATCAGCAGGGCAGAAAGTGACATGGAACAAAGGATAAGGACAACAGGTATTAACGACGAAAATTACACTAAGATAATGGAAAAATTATATAACTGTACTGCAAACTCAGATAAATCGGATCTAAGTATCGACAAAAAGGGACTACTACAATTTAAAAGCATGCTTTACTTACCAGATTTTGCAGAGTTAAAAGTAACAGTCTTGGATGAAGTACATAAGAAACCGTATTCTGGTCATCCAGGTTACCAGAAAATGATAACAACACTTAGAAAACTATTTAATTGGCCTAATATGAAGGGAGAAACAACAGAATACTTGGCTAGTTGCCTAGATTGTCAGCAGGTTAAGGCTGAGCACCAACATCCAACCGACCTATTACAGCCATTACTAGTACCGAAATGGAAGTGGGAGACCATATCGCTGGATTTTATAACAAGTTTGCCTAGAACTCAGACACAGAATGATTCTATTATGGTTGTAATCGATAAACTCAGTAAGTATGCACACTTTATTCCTGTAAAGTCTACTTTTAAAGCTATAAACATTGTTGAAATATTCATGAAAGTAATTTTTAGACTGCATGGTATTCCTAAAATGGTGATTTCAGATAGAGACATAAAATTCACATCCGCCTTTTGGAAGGAATTGTTTGCAGGGTTAAATACTAACTTGAATTTCAGTACGAATTATCATCCACAAACGGATGGATAGACCAAAAGGACAAACCAAATCATGGAGGATATGCTCCGCATGTATGTAAGAACAAAACCAAACAAGTGGGAAGACTATCTACATTTGGTAGAATTTGCATATAACAATGGATACCAAACTTCGGCTAAGTTGAGCCCTTTCGAAACACTGTACGACAGAAAATGTATGACTCCAATTAGCTGGGATAACTCAACTGATAGGCTCATGGTGGGACCATAGATGCTCCAAGAAATGGAAAACATGGTAAGGAAGGTACAATAGAACTTGAAAGAAGCACAGGACAGACAGAAGAGTTATGCATATCAAAAAAGAAGGCACTTGGAATTTCAAGCAGGAGACCATGTTTATTTGAAAGTCAAAGCTCGAAAAAGCTCATTGAAGTTAGGGAACTGTGCCAAGATGGCACCCAGGTTTTGTGGGCCCTTCGAGATACTAGCTCAAATTGGACCCCTAGCATACCAACTTGCACTTCCAGCTTATTTAAGAATTCATAATGTATTTCATGTTTCCTTGTTGAAAAAGTATATTCATGACCCTACTCATATGATTGATTGGAACTTGGTACAGGAGGAACCCGAAGGTGAGTTCCAGGTGGAACCCCTGTGCATTCTAGACTGGAGAGAAATAGCACTTCGGAACAGAGTCGTCTCTTAGGTAAAGGTAAAATGGAATCACTTTAGTCCTCAGGAGGCCACTTGGGATTTGGAAGGAGATTTGCAGAAATCTCATCCAATCCTGTTCTAGGAAAGGAATGACCACTGAGGATAGTGTTTTACTGAAGGGGCAAAGGATGTGACATCCCCAAAAATAATATATATNTATATATATATTAGAATTTTTGCTGGAAATTTATTCCGTTTTTGGTAAATTCGAAATTGGAAAAAATTTTCCATTTATAGAAATTCTGAATTTTGAATTTTATAATTGTAATAAGTGAATAGGACTGTTGGGCAGAGATCTGATTTGTCCCAACTAACTATTTGACTATGAGAGTTGTATGAAAACCAAATATTTTATATTGATTGCAGGAGACAAAGGGGACATCCATGTTAAATTTAGCTGACCATGACTCCATGAGAGGGGAACATGTTGGAACTACCTCTAGGCTGAATTTTACAAGTGGAAAATCAATGATTTGTCCATTGGCAGCCCCTGAAAATCAGGGATTTAGAAAGCTGGGAAAATTCCCAAAGGAGGGAAAAAGGACCTAGGCAAATTGATAAATAAGCATATGTGAGGAGGCAGGACACTGCCAAGTATGATGGAAAGGAAAGCTATTGATTTTTACTTGTTGTTATGAGCACTACTGGGGGAGTGTGATGCAAGAGGAATCTGCTGAAATTTAAAGGACATTGCTGGAGAGAAGATTTCAAGTTCGCCCTCATGGATTCATGGTCAGGCTAGGGGGTGAATCGAGCAAGTAGATTGGCTTCCCTATTCTACGGTTGGGAGGAACGTGGTTGTTCCCTTTTGTTTTCCCACAAATTTGATTCAGATATGCTACTCTACCTTATCCTGGTTAAATGTCATGTGTTGCAATCTGTTTACTTCTGTGAATGAATTTTCTAGTCAAATGTTGTGGTAGGGAAAGATCTATCCATTACTTCTTAGTCGTTAGCTAGAAATGGACTTATTTTATTAAAGATGTGATATTGAGTCATGACTAAGGTCATTGAATGTATTAACCAGTAAGACAAGTTTTGTAGAAGTTACTACTCTCATAATAGTATGGACTATAGATTACATCTATCTTCTTAATTAATTCTGTTGAGCAAAAGAAAATTAAATTGTTTGCAAGATGTGATTGAAGCCAAGCGTATCAATATCTATGGCAAATTATATTTCCTGTAGATGATTATAGTACACGGTGAGTGTCCACAAGTGAATATACAAATTCAAACTCTAAGTAAATACACCCTGTAACACTGAGATTATATTCGATATGCATACAAACCTGTACAATTATATTATGAATAGATATACATTATATAATGGGCGTTCTATATAAGTGGTGCAATGACGCTGAAGTGAACCAACTGTAACAGAGTCAGGAACTAAATATATATATAAACATACATAGGAAAATAATCCAGTAAACTCCATTGACCCCATTACAAGAAAAATTGGAATATATGTACATTAGTACGGTTTTAGTAGTTATGTCATAGGAACAAAGCTATTTTATTTCTAGTGATAAGACTGATAAAATGCTTGATTAATAGTTGTAGTAGGAACATAAGGTAAGTAGTAATTTGCATAGTGTAGCTACAGTGTAATATGTTAATTAGGGCAAGACAGGGTATCTGGTATAAATGAGTAAAGTAATCACACGAGAGAAAAAAAATTATGAATTCTGAAAGTCTTGACCTATTATAATCTCAATCAGACAAATGTATTTTTCTGCATTATTTCTAGCTGATACATTAAAACCCAAAATCTGGATGGAATCCTATAGGCATAGGATTCCCACGAAACATTTACGCATCTGGATCATGAGTCAAATTACGAATCGGTGAACGAGGCTTAGGTTAAACTCCTACCATTACTATTTTTATATCAGAAATAAGTGGATGAACTTAAAGGAAACCTGGAAGTCATGAATGTAATCGCATACTTCCAGTGGGAAACAAACCCTTAAACGCACTATTACTGTGCTAGTTGTAGGAATAGTACTGTGCATAGGTAAATCATTTTGGGAATGACGGTGTAATTAATAATAATATGAATTATGGGAAGTTTACTAGAATAATTCAAGAAATGAATTGAACTCTATAATTACAAACCAGTTTTGAAAAATATAGTTAAACACAGAAAGTGATAGTTCAGAACCGTGACTTCATATGTATCCATAACAAAATAAAAAGTGAACACATGATGATCACATTACTTAAAAGGAACGACTGTCTAGATATCACAAATCCAACCAGGCGCAAGCTGGGTGTGCTTTTTAAGCACCAAAATATTAATACAAATTAGGGTGTAGCCTTGGCCAACTAATATGGAGCTAGGGATGAAAGCATTAAGGACTGGACATAGCCTTGACCATCATTGCCAATAATCTCGAAATAAGTTAGATGGAGGGTACTGTATATGGAACCTGAATACCTCTTGAAGGAGTGAAGCGAGCATTCCCATGCTTTGGCGTGGTCGCACCTACACAAGGTAATGTGAAACATTAAAATATATCTGACAGAAATATTATGATCAATTTAAGGAACAAAATGTAATTAGAAATGGGCCGATTAGATACTTAATTGTAATGGAGGGCTTCATACCCTTGCCATCGTGCCAAATCGTGTGCCTCCTAGACCGAAAGGGGAGGAGGTGCTCTAGTCTCCCTGATGGGTGACCTCGCCAATCAAAGGGGCCCATCATCAGCGATGAATACCAGTATTTAATCCAAAAATGATAAATATAAACCAATGTAAAATCCAAATATAAACAGAAAGGATTAAAATTCTTTTGGCCATCAGAACATCACCTATAACTGGTCTAACAACATCAGTAAATCTATTAATTAAATACACTATGTCGAAGGGTCCGTTATGCATCTAAGGAAGGAAAACCTGGACATAACACTCTGTCAACTAGGAGACTAATCGATGGAGGAAGCTAGGCCCAATAACAAAAGTTCAATAAAAAATAGCATATCCCAAATGCACAGTTATAATAGTCACTGTGATAAGTTCTTCCACAAGAGGAGAATGGCTCGGCTTCGAAAGGGAAGCTAGTACAGAGAAAGGGGAAAACTGTGAAAAACCCAAACCTAGCTAGGGTACCACCAACCCCTTTTTACTACAGTATCCTCGAAGACAATAAGAATACTACTGAGGAACTTACTGGGAAACTAGAGTATGCAGAGACCTGCTTGACAAGACAGAAAGACCCAAATGCAGTAACAACAAAAGTACAGACTTACCTCGCATAGGGTTTGCCAACGAGAAGTTCCTTACAAGATCCCTCCCACATGGAACAAGGGTCGAATCACAAATTCATGACCACAATACTAAGACGAGAGCCAAACAGAAATTGGTCTAAAACGTTTCATTCTCCTTCGCCAAGCCAAGACTGGAAAGAAAGTGAAAGCTATGGAATAACCTTTCACATGGAGTAATGGGATGGGTGGTAATCATACTTGGCCATGGGAATATATGGCAAGCTGTCAACATTTCATTGGGCATGCCAACCGAGTTCTGAACCGAATAGACTTATCTCAGGGCACCTTAAATGTTGCAGATAGGCCCTTAAGGCAGGATGGTCCCGACCTCTATTGTTTGCTCAGAATTAATGGCAAGGTACACCGAGTGGCCTACTTAGGGTTACCTTTTTATCTTGTTGTACTAGTTTTATGTTGAAACCAACCACCATTGCATTAACCATCCAAAGTTAATGGTCTAGTGTCGTTAATTACCGGAAATTATGTAGTGGCATGATTGTAACCATAACCTTTTCAAGTTTATCCCATGGACACTTTAATTCATTTGTATAGTTTAGTGTCTGATATATATACCCAAACAGTATCAGGTGAAAGGTATTTCTAAATAATGTTAACCTCTTCCTTTAGACCTTATTATAGTATATCAGAATGAGTATTATAAGACCCTTACATCTACGACCATTGCACTAATATGATAGTGGTTCTAAGTGGTTATATTTCCATTTCATAAAGTGGGTTTGGAAACGAAATGGTGGATAGTACTAAAATTCAATGAAACAAGATATCCTTAGTTTATGAACCTGTGTTCATAAATAACTCATTACCGAAATAGGAAGAGGCGAAAAATATGATAGAGAAGCAAAAGGCAATAAGACTGTTGTATAACTCAATAATGAATGACTGAAAGTTTTGAGACA
>CBVK0100364371.1:879-12991 GCA_900067695.1 Picea abies | reverse complement strand
GCTCTTCCGATCTCACAGTTCCAGATAGGAGACCTGGTATTGAAATGGGATGCTCCTAAGCAAGATAAGGGCAAGCATGACAAATTTGAAGCCCTGTGGATCGGGCCCTTCAAAATCTCTGAGGTTTTCTTAAATAACACGTACAGGTTGCAGGATTTGGAGGGTGAAGAAGTTTTCAACAGCCCAGTAAATGGGCATTTTCTAAAGAAATGTTTTGTCTGAGCCTTCGGTGGCCTCTTTGTCTGTAAATATTGTCCCTTTGGTTCTTTTCTTATTTTTTATTTTTATTTTTCGGCTTAGTAAATGACTCCATAGCCCAACAGCAAGGCACTGGAACTACAAAATGAGTCTTTAGAGCATCAAAAGGATGACTCTAACCCCCATGGAGCCTAATGTTAGCAACATTACTTGTCTTTGACATAGGGATATCTAGGTCTACAGGTTGCACGAGAAGCGCCCAAGCGCAACACACAGAAGAAGTCCTTTTCGGACTTAAAATCAAGTGAGTGGGCATTTCGTTCTTCAGTGGAAAGGATTCAACGACAAAATGGAGCAACGGTTAGTGGGTAATTGTAGCTAACTGAGTTGCACCAAGTATGGCACAAAAAAATTTCAAGGGTCGTCAATCGTGATCAGTGTAAGCGCAGTAGTTATTTCTTGAACTCGGGGTTCATGAGTTCGGAGGGTGGACCATATCTTTTGGTTGCGCAAGATTACGAGTTACGAGAAATGTCCGAAGGGGGTCAACCTTCGTTGACCATCACGTCTCGGGACTTCGCGAGGGGAGAATGCCAAAGTTTGATACTCCAACTCATGAAGTCGCGAGTTGCGAGAGGCGTTAGTACTTAAACCTTAGCCAACGGTTGCATGTGAAGGGCACTGACAAGGAAAAGAGCCAGACCCGTATCACCATCTCTGGTATCGGGAGTTTATAAAAAGGAGCCGAGGGTCTTCGACCCATGAACTTGTGAATCGTGAAATGAAAAGAACTTCTAATGAGGGGCCCACAGTATTGCCGAAAGTGTTCTGGGTCGTCCGATCAATGAAGGGTGTGTGGCACGTGATTAGGCTCTATTGCCTCTTCACGCATTGTGACTTTGAAGAGCAAGGATCAGCCTCCTCCCATCCACGAGGCATGAAGCACCGAAAACACTTAGGAGCTAGACCCACGGTCTTGATGCCTGGTCACTTGGGGAAAGAAAAAGAGTTGTGCAAAGGGGCCGAAATGTTGGTTTTAGCGACAGAAAGGATCATCGCGTTCTCCAAAAGACCAGTTCGGCTTGACCTCGGTCTTGGTCCTCGCTAAAAATAAATGAAGGTAAATGGAGGTAGTTGAAACCTCAGCTCACCCATTGAATGCAAGGCATGGAGGTTCTGGTAGGCAGTCTGCCCGAGATGGTCCTGTACATTCATTTTCTCCCAAAAGGGTCATGCCAAGTTCTCATCTGACCAGAAGAGTCTGCACACGCCATTTCAGCCTTTAATGTTTCATCTACCTCCCCTGCAAAGGCCATGCAAAATTAAGATAGACGTCTGACAAAGGATTTCCATCTGAAGTTTGATTGAAGGGACGCTATGCCTTGGAAGGCGAGAACACCTCTGTTGGGAAAATTTGTCTAAGTATATGTACCCAGTTTTTTCATTTTTGAAAGTATCGATGGTAGAGTGAAGCTACCGATTGTAAAGTTTTAACAAACACTCCAGTTCTCTGGTTATGCATCTGTATGTAATATTTCTTGTTCAATGACAGACAATCTTCTCACCCCATATAATTTTTATCTCATACTGAGAGAGTTCGTGATCGACTGATTCGTGTGAATTATTGCAATTATGTTATGATAAAGGATTTATTGTTGCATTGTTGTATTCTCTAGTTTTCTGCGTTTGAATGTAAGAAGATCTTGCGTTTAAATGTTTTCTCCTACATTCTGTTAGAAACCTGATGTTTACGAAAGACCTTTGCATTTCTATGATATAAGTCTTCCCCCTACTCACCCTTACTACAACTCATGTCTGAAGTTTATCTAAGACCTCACTTGCCTATGCATGCCTGGCCTGGTTTCAGAGTTAGAACAACATTGTTTTGAGTTAACTTCCATTCGATCACCCCTTTTATAAACAAATCGTGACATAAACTGATGGACGTCGGGCTCTTCTCCTGCTGCAATCCAGAAGTGACTTCTGACGCTAACACCATTGACAAAGTCTTGATATCTGTGCCAATTTTTGGGAAGTCCTAGGAGAGCCAAGCTCACCAAATCATCATCAACGACTATTATTTCCACACTCCCCAGATCATCCCGACATTGGACAAACTTCGTGAGATATTTTGGAATGGAGTCACCCTTCTCCATCTTGATCTTCCTGAGTTTATCTTCGAGCGCCAATTTCCTATGGTCACTGCTATTTTGGAATAGATATGTCAAGGTCTTCCACATTGCATATGGTGTGGATTTCCCATGGAGGTTTGAGAAAATGTGGTCTGGTACTCCCTCCAACATGATCCTTCTCTCCTTTTCCACTTTTGTTTGCCATGCATCAAGATTTGCAGTGTCTGCATCATCTAGCTTAGGAACATCTTTGTCAATGGATTCCTTCAAGCCATTGTCTTCGAGTACTGCCTCCATCCTGTCCTTCCAAGAAATGTAGTTCAAGATGCCCTCGAGTGCATACTCTAACCTCAATCCATTGAAATCCATTTCGATCTTGAATCAGTGGTAGCACCGAGAAAGTATTTCTGCAAATTCGAATTCTATCCAATCACAAACTCAGCTTCTACAATCTTCTACTCTCTAATACCATGTAGAAATTTTAACACAAAATATGTATTTCCTAGATTCTCCTGATCTAACAATTATATGCCATTGTTAAATACATAATATCTTCTACAAATATTCTTGCAGAATTTAAAACACGATTGCCAATTGCAATATCAATAAGAAAGATCAATCACACATAACACAGATGTTTTACCAGGAAATCATAAAGCTAAAAACCCCACTATCATATATTATGTATATATCATGGATCATGAAACAATCTCATACAAAACTTTAATCCAAGATCTCTCAGTACAATATACAATCGCCTCACACTATCATACAAAAATTGACAAATTTATGTGCCAATTTGCTACTTCCAGACAGCCTACCTCCTCTGCGCAAATCCCTACAATGAATGAATTTGTCTTGCCTAGGCTGTGAAATCCTCATGGGAACATCCACTACATGTGTGGTTTCATGAGTGCACTCACTAATTTCACAACTGATAGTCAAACTGTCCCTTTCACCTATTATCTCAACTGGGTCTCCACTGGATCTAACATGCATGTAGTTAACAGTGGTAAATCTTCAGCTGCATGTGAGACCACTGATTGTGAATTAATTAATAATTAATTCACTGATCTCTCACTAGTGTAATTTTAGTTACAACTAGTACAACTGAGATTAACTCACTTAACTGAGTTAAACTACTTCACAACTCACATAACCACACATCTAACTCTGTTACAACTTCAAATCACTCAGTTACAACTAATTCGACTTGCATGTCCCACCAGTCAACCTTTGAACTCAAATTTCTTATAGCTAATTGATTTTCCACTTCAATTAACTATTTCCAAGTGCTCATTGAGAATAGACTAATATTTATTGTCCAACTATTATTAAGGGATAATAATAGTCGACATACATCTATAAATAGAATTCGCTCGCCATCTATAAATAGACATCATCTATAAATAGAATTTTCTCATCATTTAAAAATAGACTTCCACCTAAAAATAGCTTGAGGCTCCATCCTAGTGTAGGTGCATAATTTTCACTAGGATCTTCTTGTTGAATCTCAACACATAGTACATGCCATCCAACCATCAATTAATCCATTCAATTAATCCATGCATCGAAACCAACATCCATTGCTTTCCAAGTGTGCCCCCCTATATCACATTAACCATTGCTAAACATACCATAACACATATCAAATGTGCCTTCATATAACTCAATATATCATATAGCCACTACAATGGTTAGTTAGGACTAACACCATTTCTTTAATTTCAAATGCATATAGTGTAGCATAGTATATCATAGTTTAGTTTCTTCTCTTTATATCTTTCATAGGTCTCTTTTCTATTGCTCTTATTTATTGTTACAATTAACATGTGTCTTGTGAAGGTACAACATGTGACGATTCATGGATTAAACAAAAATGTTGTAACTATGAATATAAGTCATTCATACATAAAATTGAGAGCTTAGAGCAACAAAACCCACACATAGCATGCATTATCCATCTGTCATTATGTCACAAATAAAACCAAGATTTCATCATCAATCATGTAGAACCTTGTAAGCAGTGTTGAACAACATCATAAACATCAAATATGAACCAGATCTGATCCTCCAATATACAAGGGGGTCCCACCTACTAGTATTATATATATCATTAGATTATAATAATAAGCTTTAGCAATGCTTTGCGGGGAAAATCCTTGTTTCAATTTTTATTGTCAACAATGACTATAGATTCCATGTTCACAAAGAATGTTGTGAATAAGAAGAATGATGCCCCAATTTCTCAAAATAAATGTAATATAGATGGTGAAGAAATTAAGGGAATTAAGGACAAATTATTACTTCTTGAGAGATTGGGACTCTCAACATCTTGGGACTCTGAAGGAAGACTGACTTTCAAGAAAATATTCCAGGGTAAGCTTACGAAGCATAAGAAAAAATTAGGAATGAAAATGGAAAGAAATGAAACAATGAGTGCAAAGGGTGTCATCAATTTCATTTAATATGAAATCAAATATTTGATTTCCAGAATGAATACTTCCAAATCATTGCCACTAGTATCTTTCACTCTTGGGAATTGGATAAAGTAGGAAGAAATATGTAGAGTTTTTTTCTCAATTTAGGGACCATTGGAAATATCACATGGTTGATCAATACAATTGCAAAGGTAACAACTCAACACCCATCAATGTCTATTAGGAAATAATAAACACAAAGGTCATGATGTGTTTTTTTATCGACCAAGTTGCACTGGGATGGACTTGTAGATGAGCTGTCGAAGATTGAAAAAATACTTGTTCAAAATTCAAAGTTCAGAAGTCCAGCCGACCAATATGGTCCTTTTTTGACTTTTTACCACATTTCCATACCCTATGGGGAATTGTAATTAAATGCATTGAGCATCTGATTTTTGTAAAAGTATTAGCCACCCAAGGCTTAGACACTAGTACTTTACTCTAGAATGTTTTTTTACTTGCTAATTATATTTTTCTCTTTAAGCGATCTATAATTTTCGATGTTTTTCACTCAATAACCTCCAAAGATGGAGTAATTGTACTAGATTATATGACTTGGGGAGTGTTTCAAGTATAGATTCCTATGTATATAACCATGCTAGGAATTATCCTAGAGTCTCATGGAAATGTGCTAAGTCCCCCTTAGGATTTTTTAATTTTTTTGGTTAATAAATATTTTTCCCATAAAACAAGATATTTTGATTGTAATTTGAGTATGTATAAAAATAAAAGTGGTACTAAAATGAATTATATGCCTTGGGGGTATTAGTTTTTACACTCAAAATACCCACTTTACCTAAGTATCCACTTTGTGAGTGAAATTAGTGATTTTTAATCACTTAAAATTAATTTTACTCATAAAAAGGGTTATAAAAGGTAAATAAATGGAAAAATCAACAATTCTTAAATCAAGGAAACATGTATGGGACATGTTTTCCTTGTTTCTATAGTCTACTCAAGTGGTGGCAAGTTGTCTCAAAGGGAAGACGACTTAATTGGAAGAGAGTTGTCATGAGTTGGACATCCAAGAAGGAAAGACAAACTTTCTTATTTGGTCATGTTTTTTATCTTTGGAAACATCTTCCTCATCCTTGAGTTGAGTCACCCTTCTAAATGGGGAACATTTCCTTTCATGTTTGGAGAAGGAAACATCTCTCCCATGCTTTAGAAACATCTTTCTTTTCCTTGGAGAAAACTCACCCTCCTTCTTGGGAAACATCACTCTCTCATGCTATATAAGAAAGTTGGCTTCTCCATTGTAGACTAGTTGGAGTTTAGGAGAAGGCTTGAGGTTGTAACACTATTGTATCATCTTTTGGAAGAGATTTTTCATGAGTTGGACATCCAAGAAGAAAAGATGCACTTTCTTATTTGGTCACGCTTTTTCTCTTTAGAAACATCTTCCTCATCCTTGAGTTGAGTCACCCTTCTAAATGGGAAACATTTCCTTTAATGTTTGGAGAAGGAAACATCTCTCACATGCTTTAGAAACATCACACTTTTCCTTGGAGATAACTCACCCTCCTTCTTGGGAAACATCACTCTCTCATGCTATATAAGAAAGTCAACCTCTCCATTGTAGACTAGTTGGATTTTAGGAGAAGGCTTGAGGTTGTAACACTATTGTATCATCTTTTCATTTGGAATAAAATACTTTGGAGGTCAAGAAGGTGTGTTATACATGTGTGTGGATGTTTGATGTCATTTATGCTTAATCTATGAGGTAATACCTGCCTAATATCTTCTTTTGATTTGTTAATTTGGCCTTTTGTAGGGTGTTATCACTCTATAGGATAGGATTTTATCTAGCTTGTTGTTAATCCTATTGTTCATTTATATTTAGAGGCTTTTATTTGTATGCATGTTTCGGTTAATTAACATACTCTTCAAGTCTCTTTTGTAGGTGACACCATTTTTTGTTAACAAATTTTATTGCAAGATTTTAAAGCTTATAGGTTCTCATAGCTTGGAGTGGTGATGGAACTTGGTTGTTTCTTCCCAAATTCAAGGATCTAAAGACTTAGTCCCTCTTTACTCCATCTAAAGAATCCATTTCCCAAGGATTCCAAGGCTTACGAGCTATTCTTTCTCTCTTTCTCAATGAAATTCTACTTTCCTTTTGGTTACTTCATTGCATGAAAATTTTCGGATCTAAAGCTTAAATCTAAATCTTTGCTATCTTACTTTGGATGCATAGCTTAAGTTAGATCTAATTTTATACTTTCAAGTTTTATCTAATGTTTAGATCTAGCATAGGAAAAGGTATCCTTTTAACAAGTTTTCTTCTAAAGTTTTTAAAGGTTAAACAATAGCCATTTTTTAAGTGTTTTCTTTAAATTTTTGGCAAATATAAGTGCCTTTAATTTTCTATTTTAGAACAACAATCAAAGACCCTAAGGAGGAAATCTTTCTTGCTTGTTTTCCTGGGTTCCTTTTTGTACATTTTCTTTAGTATTTTACTTAGATTTTTTTGGGTTTTACTGACATAAGTCCAAGATACTTCCAAAGTGTTTTTGGGCATATTTTTCCATTTTTTTCTTTCTGTTTGTGAAGGTTTTCAAACATCCAATGGGAAACTCTGTCCATTTTGGGTGGATTTGGACTTTTTGAGACCCCCGGGAGCACCCTCTTGATCAATAAACTCACTATAAACTTTGTAAACAATTGTGACCCCCCTAATGAATGGTCACAAGTCATCCCAAAAAATATTTTTTTAATTTCATTAATAAAATTAGTGGGGCTTCAATATTTCACTCTTCATCCCCCCAGGGGGGAATAGTGTTTTGGTGATTGTCTCAATTCTAATTTAGCTTAGATTCAATTTTTACATCTAAGTATAAGATAAAATTAATCTTATAATTCATCACAAAGAACTGCATATTTAGTTATATTTCAATTTGGAAAATAAACCCATCCCCTCGACTCCTCGCAAGAGGCTGGACAATGTGGACAATAGATTAATTAGAAGACATTTACTTTTGAGTATTTTACAATCTGTTTAAAATAAACCTTCCCCATAGCTCTTGGTGCCTATTCCTGACCCTTCTAGTTGCGAGCTTGCCTCGACCTTCTGGGAGTAAATTTCAAACACACCGTGTTGGTTAGTGCGGATTATATTAATTAGTACAATCTTTAGGAGTTATTTCTGGTATGGAAACGTAAGAGAATTTGTGTAAGAAAGCTGGTGGGAACTTTGAGATCTAGGTTCTCCCTGTCGGATATCCCACATTTTCTTGAGCTTGTGTGCAAAATCAGAGGGATATTCTCCCTATTGGATATTCGACAAGCTCAATCTCCATCCTAAGAAATATCCCCTTGGAGGCCACATTTAGATTAGTTTTATTTCCATGCAATAATAATCATATCTCACTAACTTTAAAACTTTCAAAGGCAATATCACAAAGCACACATTTCATTCAACAACCCACGATCTCATTAAGACATTGGTCCCATTATTTACACGTATGTTTGCTACAATTTAATATGTTCAAAAGTTTACTTTCATTCATTATATTTGTGATTGTCTAATAAGCTTGTGGTTTATTACTTGCAGATAATTTGTATCCTTTATCACATTTTATGCAAGTATTTCATGTATTGAATATCTCTTTACATCAAGATTTTATCTTATGAATGAATGAATGGGTATCATATATTGATAATCTAAGCTTTTCTTTGATATACTTGTCTTTGCTTGCAATAAAAATCCTAGATTTTTTTTTTATATTATCTTAATCTATAGTATTTTGTTAGGGACTACCCCCCTTGGCTTCACTAGGAGTTGGCCTAGATGGAGAAATCAAGGATCAGGTGAAAATACCTTGACTCAAGACTTTCCCCCAAGGACACACCAAGTGGATTGAATATTTCTTCCACATAACCTAGGTTTGTATAAAGGAAGCAACATTTTGGCACCGTTGCCGGGGATAAATCTTTCTATTCCAGGAGTACGTATTTTTGTTTTCCTTTTTTTTTTCTTTGTTTGTTAGAACAAACTTGATCATCTCACGACTCCACTTCAAAATAATTTGAAAAATTATTCGGCAAGAAGGAACTCATAGTTTTCTTAGCTTCATCCTTGAACCAGAAAGGGGTTTTGGAATAGGTTAGCCAAGCTTTCTTCTCGTAGGATCCTTAATAATTTTTGGGTCCCAGTCCATTTCTGTTAGAGTTTTTTTTTCTTAATAAATCTAGTTTAGAAATGGATGATATTTATAAACCTATCGATTTTTCTGCAATAATTGGTTATCCACGTGTGATTCCAGAAAAATCTTTACAAAATTTGCCTTATAGAGCCTAAGCTTCACAGTGAACAAGAAAGGGAATTTCACCTGCAAATTCTAGAATAGCCTATAGATGAGTCAGTGATTGTTCAGGAAGAAACGAAGGAATTTGATTTTGAAGTTGTTGAATATCCATATAATTCAAATCCTCGCCCTCCTCTTGAAGAACCCATCTCTTCAAAGAATATCTTTGACAACTTTGATGAAAACAGTAAAGAAGATTCCTTGATAGTTCCAGTTCCACTCTCTCAACCAACAGAGGACCTAGTAACAGATAATGGGAAAATGGAAGACATCCTTAGTTTATCAATTCTATATCATTATGAGCAGTGGTTGGTCTTCCACCATGACAGTCCAATTCATAAATTCATAAAAAATTTACAAGGCTTGCCATACTTCGAAGTTTGGTTGAATAAAGAAAGACACATGTTTCTTGGGTGGCCTATTCTCAAGAGAAACTCCAAGTTGATAAAACTTGGAAAATGATCTTCAATGAGTCATCCCGAACATGGAATTTTCAGGCATCTTAGGTCTTATGGAATCCATGACTTGGCTAGATCAATTTTTTTCTACTTCAACCAATTGGACAATGAAAAGGTTAAATCTACCAATGATCAGACAACTTTTCAAATTGGTCTTCAATGATGATATATGATGCCCATGGGGGCATCCTTTGTAACATATCTCTCTAACCCTTCTTCCTTTTAGTTCACTTTCATTTATTTACCATTTCATTTTCTTCTATTATTGTAACTTGTATTTTAATTGTTGGTTTCTATATGCATGTGCAACTGATGTTGTTTTTGGCAAGACATTTGTGATGTAGGTTACTGATTATGGATTCTCGCATGCTCTCCTTTTTCTAAAAGATCAATAACATGTACCCATTTGGAGCTAATGTTACTCACCAACTTGCAATAGGATAGAATTTCAGACGAGCCACCAAATATTGAAAAAATACTTGTTCAAAATTTAGAGTTCAGAAGTCCAGTCGGCCAATATAGCCCTTTTTTGACTTTTTACCACATTTCCTTACCCTGTGGGGAATTGTAATAAAATGACTTAAGAATGTGATTTTTGTAAAAGGATTAGCCACCCAAGGCTTAGACACTAGTACTTTACTCTAGAGTGTTTTTTTTACTTGCTAATTATAATTTTCTCTTTAAGCGATCTATAATTTTCGAGTTTTTTCACTCAATAACCTCCAAAGTTGGAGTAATTGTACTAGAAGATATGAATTGGGGAGTTCCTCAAGTATATATTAATATGTATATAACCATGCTAATAATTATCCTAGAGTCTCATGGAAATGTGCTAAGTCCCCCTTAGGATTTTTTAATTTTTTCTCTTAATAAATTTTTTTCCTGTAAAATAAGATATTTTAATTGTAATTTGATTATGTATGAAAAAAAGTGGTACTAGGAGGCATTATATGCCTTTGGGGTATTCGTTTTTACACTCAGAATGCCCACTTTACCTGAGTATCTACTTTGTGAGTGAAATTAGTGAATTTTAATCACTTAAAATTAATTTTACTCACAAAAAGGGTCATAAAAGACAAATAAAAGGAAAAATCAGCAATCCTTAAATCAAGGAAACATGTCTGGAACATGTTTTACTTGTTTCTATAGTCTACTCAAGTGGTGGAAAGTTGTCTCAAAGGGAAATAAAATTAATTGGAAGAGAGTTGTCATGAGTTGGACATCCAAGAAGGAAATGCACACTTTCTTATTTGGTCACACTTTTTCTCTTTGGAAATATCTTCCTCATCCTTGAGTTGAGTCACCCTTCTAAATGGGAAGCATTTCCTTTCACGGTTGGAGAAGGAAACATATCTCCCAAGATTTTCCTTGGAGATAACTCTCCCTCCTTCTTGGGAAACATCACTCTCTCATGCTATATAAGAAAGTCAACCTCTCCATTGTAGACTAGTTGGAGTTTAGGAGAAGGATTGAGGTTGCAACAATATAGTATCATATTTTCATTTGGAATAAAAGACTTTGGAGGTCAAGAAGGTGTGTTATACATGTGTGTGGATGCTTGATGTCATTTATGCTTAATCTATGAGGTAATACCTACCTAATTTCTTCCTTTGATTTGTTAATTTGGCCTTTTGTAGGGTGTTATCACTCTATAGGATATAATTTTATCTATCTTTTTTTTAATCCTATTGTTCATTTATATTTAGAGGCTTTGATTTGTATGCATGTTTCGGTTAACTAACATACTCTTCAAGTTTGTTTTGTAGGTAACAACAATTTTTGTTAACAAATTTTATTGCAAGAGTTTAAAGCTTACAGGTTCTCATATCTTGGAGTGGTGATGGAACTCGGTTGTTTCTTCACAACTTCCAGGATATAAAGACTTATTCCCTCTTTAATACATCTAAAGACCCCATTTACCAAGGATTCCAAGGCTTACAAACTATTTTTTCTCTCTTTCTCAAAGAAATTCTACTTTCCTTTTGGTTACTTCATTGCAAGCAAATATTAGGATCTAAAACTTAAATCTAAATATTTTCTATCTTACTTTGCATGCATAGCTTAAGTTAGATCTAATTTTATACTTTCAAGTTTTATCTAAAGCTTAGATCTAGCATAGGAAAAGGTCACCTTTTAACAAGTTTTCTTCTAAATTTTTTAAAGGTTAAAAAGTAGTCCCTTTTTAAGGGATTTCTTTAAATATTTGACAAATCTAGGTGCCTTTAATTTTATGTTTTAGAACAACAATCAAAGACCCTAAGGAGGCAAGATTTCTAGCTTGTTTTCCTTAGTTCCTTTTTGTACTTTTTCTTTAGCATTTTACTTAGAAATTTTTGGATTTTACTAACATAAGTCCAAGACACTTCCAAAGTGTTTTTGGGCATATTTTTCCATTGTTTTCTTGTTGTTTTGTGCAGATTTTCAAACATCTAAGGGGAAACTATGTCCGTTTTGGGTGGATTTAGAATTTTTGAGACCCCTGAGAGCACCCTCTTGATCCATAAACTCATTGTAAACTTGTTGGCAGCCAAGTCACA
>CBVK0100364370.1:0-12603 GCA_900067695.1 Picea abies | reverse complement strand
GTATTATTTTATACTTTTTCGGGCCTAGGGGACTAAATCTATGAAAAATGACACTTTTGAGTTAAGTTTTAATTGCATCCCATTATCTTTCTTGGATTTTTGAAACTAATGCTGACTCTGGATTTCTCATTATAAGCCTTCTACCCCAACAATTCTCAGCATTAGCCAAACAATTACTTCTATATATCCTTTGCAACTTGACATTTTTTTTCCTATATAGGAAACATCCCCTTGAGTGTCCATGTCCCACATGCATTTCCTTGCATTGAGAATAGGTATGTTCCACTGCTTGGAACCAATTTTTTACTCACGACACTCATTTCCTCTTCTATATCATAACATTTATTTGACTATGAAAAAACAAAAAAAGGAGGGAGAGCAAAGAATATTATCTCCTATCGGCAGGAGTAGTGTCTCCTTTGAACATAACAAAAATTATTGAGTCCATTTCATCCAAGGTTTAATTTTAACATGTCCTTAGGAAGTTGATATTTTTACTTAGAGTATACTCCTCTGACTAGTTATTCTTCTAGTCCCTCTGGAGAGTTTGTTGATGCCTCTTGTGTCACAAACGTTTATCAGTGATCAGTGTTAAGTGTATGCTGCTTGAGTTATTCATTTGTCTCATGCTCTTATTCAAAGGAAGTCTAAGCCTATGTCGACCATTCCTAGGGACTCTTGACTTTTCATGTCATCCATCCCCTTACAAGTAAACCTCAGAATCACATGAAGTTGTTTTCCTACCTCACACCCTGGACATACTTTCATCATTGGTAGGTGACCTTGAACCCAAAAAATGGCATCTCTCCATTGGTCACCAACTGGGGGGTTTCCCTTGTGTTTGATGACAAGAAATCTATTCACACATTTAGATTCATGCAGTGTCTTGGATTGCATTATACCTATTGGTGGATTCCTCAAATTTGTCTACAATTTTCATTATTGGATGCTAGTCAAAGGGTCTCTTTCATGTACTACTTGCATATGGTTCATGCAAGAGATGAACATGGTCATTGGTTCATTAAAATACTACTCATATGGGCTTTGGCTAATCAACAAGATATTACTTTGTACCTCACGTTGGATGATGAGAGATTCCTTAATGATCTCCTTTCAACGGGTCTCCTTCCATAGAATTTAGCTCATCTATTCTGGAATCAAGATGTAGAGTCATAATGAGTACCCAGAGGCTTGCAATCATCCATGACAGGTTCTTGCACCATATAAAATTGGGAATACATTAATGTATCATGATCAATGGATTCTTCAAGTGCTCAAACTCAACACCGTTATTCACAGTTGTTGAATGTACTTGGTTCCTTGACATATAATTTCATTATCGGTGGGTTGTCTCACATTTTTTAATGGTATACCTCAATGACCAATAATCAAACACAATCTCATTTTGTTCAACTTCAAATCCTTTATTCACATGATGTAGACTTTCACCTTCGACAGATAGTGTAGATGACCTCTAGTTCACAGTAGAAGGATCAAATATATATTGTTGTATTTCATTGGACCAGTACCTTTATGATTTCAGTGATCATGGAAGATCAAACTGTACTCCATTGTATATATATATATTCATTTGATTTTGAGATTGGAATCCACTGTGTATTTTTCGTGACTATAACATCCTATGACATATTTCCAATTTGTATTTCCTATTCATGGCCATGGAAAACTATTTTTTATATATCCACATGGATCTGTAGAATAATCCATATCGGAAGCCATGTGTATAGAGTCAATACGAATTGTAATATTCTCATGCATAACTAGTTTTTCCAGATGGGTCCTCATTACTCCACTTCTAGGAATTATAATGTATTTTGGCCATCACGATTGCTCCTCTGACATCACACATTAGGGGGAATATGTTATAGAATTTGTTTCCATACTCCATGCATCTTTCTTTGATGGCCTTCCATTTCCATCTCCAGACTCAAGATTCCCTTTTTTTCTGCATTCCAAAGTTAAAAATTCATTTTTTTGCACATATACCTAGGCCACATTTATATAGCTTGCATATACACAAGTTGCTCCATTAAAAACCGTGTACATTGGGTTTTGTGCTCAAAAATTAAAAATATGTCATGTTTCCATTCCATTTCATGAGATACATGATCCTTAACCTTCCATATACTGGAAACGCTCTGAATCAACCCTTCAAGTCCATTTGGAGGGTATAAATTGAGCCATATACAAGCCTTGATAATACACACATCATAGAGAGAAAAGAAACTCTGGAGAAATTTCACTTCATATTGAGTCTACATCCATTTGTCCTTTAAATTCTGGGCTTCTTATGTTCAACCCCCAAGATCTTCCTATCTTGATAAGGAGAAACTCAATTACTTCTACTGCTTGTGAGCTTGCCTTTGTGAAGGATTGAAGTGGTGAAGGCCTAGCTGGAGGGACATACTTTCTCGGTTCTGATATGTTCCATTACAAAAGTTTTCCACCTATGTACTTCTATTGATTACATTAATAGAAATAATCATTTCTTGATGTAGACCCCCTCTTCTCTCCTTGGGGATGCTGACCTCCCGGTCTAGGATCGAACAAGAAATTGAGTCAGATTGACTCTTTGGGTATCTGCTAGACCAAAAACCCACTTACATAGGTCCTTTTTCCAAATGTGTAGGTCTTATGAGACCTGTGGGACCTATCTTGAGCATTGTTCAAACCCCAACTCCAAATGGGTGCTAGCGCTTCCCTAGATAAGCCCCTTCCTTCTAGTGACCATGACTATGACCACTCGCCTAACTCAAAAGGCATTTCACGATTTCATGTATCGATTCTTTGCATGTGAGTCACTCTGACTCTCCCGACCCTTGAAATCCTACCAGGGGCCTAGTGCATGCTAGCTCCTCCCTTATCCTCCATCCATATGACCCCTCGCATGCTAGCTCCTCCCTTATCCTCCATCCATATGACCCCTCACTATGACCCGGGGCCATACCTTTCGAGCACTTCACGATTTCATGTTTCGCGAAGTTCGCTTGCTCATCCTTCTGAAAGATAGACTTGCGAGTTTCGCTCGCCAGATCAACGGTCCATAATCCTTGCGATCCAACGGTCATGATCTCCTTTTCATGTATCGAGTCTTCACATTTTGTGAAGTTGGAAGGTTGATCACCTCTCTCCTCCAATCCCCGATATCTAGAAATTCATGTGCGCCATATCAACGACTTACAACTTCCTGTGATCTGATGACTCAGATCAACTCTTTGCGAATTGGGACTTCATGTTTCGCAAAGTTGGAGGATCATTCACCTCCCTACTCATGATCCCTGATATCCCAAAATTTTCCCTGGGAAATCAACCATCCATGCTTTCTCCTTGATTGATGACTACAATCAAATCGTTAACTTGGATTTTGCGAGTTCTTATAACTCTGCCCTTTGACTTCTCTGAGTCGTGAGTCAGCAAAATGTTGAGCTCCTATCACGTTTCCTCTCCCGATGGATTGCTAGGATCAAATCGTGAGTTCTCACTTCACTATTTTGTGCCTCGGAGGTTCTCGCTTGTCCTCCTTGCAAATATTTCGAGTTCCAAGTCCTTGAACTCTTGGATCTGCTACCACATGTCCCCTGATGATTTTGGGACTTCACAGCTTCGCAAAGTCCACTATGTTGTGCACTTTCAAAGGGTTAAGCTCCATGCACCTTACCTGGATCCAATGACTGTTGGCCCTTGCGATCAGATATGACGACTCATATATGATCTTCTCCTACGCTCACTTCTCCTGTTTGGATGTAATTTTAACGGTCCAGACCGCTCCTCTATAGCTGATATAACAATAGTTGTCACTCCTCCTCTTGAGCTTTGGATTTCTTCCCCGAATTGGAATATTTCAATGCTTCAAAGGTCTTGGCCTTCGATCTACCTCATGCAATCCCTGTGACTTTCGGTCTCAATGTCCTCTTTCCTTGTTGAGATAACATAATGCTCAGTAAATCTATGAGTGCCCTCTCCTTGACACTTCTCTTATTTTTTAACTCGAAACATAGTTCATCCTTGTGCACTCCTTTCACTCTCTCGATGCCTTCCTAGTAGATCTCTATAGAACCTTCAATAGTTATGTTCTGTGCTTCCTCTGCACAAACTTTCCTCCATATTTTTCAATAACTTTGAGGCTTCTTGAGTCTGTGACTTCTTCTATTATGCCCTCCTAGCAGGTTCTTCCTTGAACTCAATTTGCGATTCATATATGCACACCTTACATTGGCTCCAAAACTCCCAACATTCTATTGTGCACTCCTTGCACAACCCAAAGAACCCAAAAGCGATTCCATAAAACTCGCCGATAGAGAATTCTATCTATCCCTGTAGATGAAATCTAACATGCATCTACAACATTCATTCGTAAATGTGCAAATGGCATTCAAATGCACAAACACACATAGAAAAATCATGGTAAGGAAATCTTCTTTGTATTAATCTCAAAATGCATGTACAATGTGTTTACAAAAACTGGACTGCTATCGAGTCTCATCTCTCTCTTGTCCTATGTTCAACTAACTTGCAGCCGCCTCATCTAGGCATACAAAGCCTCTATTTATCTCAAAGGGTCTTTAGGGTTCCCCCCGACTATTTTTCTACTCCAAAAATAGAAATGTAACTGCTACCTAATTTTTTTTACATTCAAGAGAAGGAGTGGAAAATCCCACTCATGCGTGATCAATCAGGCATGCTCCCAAAGAATCCTCGGCATTGATTTCAGGCGTTCTTCAAAATATTCGTTGTAACTACCAGTGTTGATATTCTAAAAGGATTCACAGGTGCTGATTTTTCCTACTTTGCATGCTCTCTAACAATGCTCTTTCATCATACTCCTCGGCTGGGAAAATCATGAGCTCCTTCTCATGGTTCCCTCTGCTCTGTTGTTGAGATCCTCTAGGGTCCCATGCTTTTTCTTGGAGATGTTCACCTGCTCCTTTTCCTTGCTAATTATTTTGACGTTGTTGTTGTTTCTTCTCTACTTCTATGGTAGGTCCTTCTCTATTCATCCTACTCCTACTGACAGTTTCTTGTGCTAACTCCAACATTAAACTTTTGATTTCTTTGATCACCTTGTCCAACTGCTCAACTGGTTGATCCTTGTTTTGCAGACTAATCTGATGCACTTCTTCCTTGTCAATGGTTAGATCAACCTGATCTCCCTTGATTCCTTCATCTCCTGTGGCCTTAGATTTCCACCCTATTGCAGACTCCAGTTCTATAGTCTCATCATTGAGTTGCTGCTTAGCTTCTTCCTCTGACAGATTGGCTTCTTTCATCTCCTCTTGTGTTGGTTCAACTCCAAATTCTTCCAGCTTCTCCCCAAGATAGTATGCTCCTCCACCTGTCTCCAAATTGATCTGTTGGATATGCCTACTCTACATATTTACCCCTCTCTCCAGGGCTTCCAGTTCCTCATACAACTCAACAAAATCTATGTTGTTTGCTTCCTCTTCTACTGCAGGCTCTAGTACTATAGTCATCTCCTGTTCAACTTCTAGAATGAAATGTTTGAGCCATTCTACCAAATCATCCTCTCCCACAATCTACATGACTATCTGTTGGCAACCATATTCTAGTTCTGGATTGTTCAACCAATCCTCCAACATCTCCAATTCCTTCTCCCATTGAGCAAGCAATTCATCTGAATTCTCCTATTTTTATATTGGGGTAGACATCAATATCTGCTCCTTCTCCTCCTCTTTGACAGTCTCTTTTGGCTTTCTCTCTTCTGTGGCTACATATGAAACACATTCTTGGGCCTCAATTGGGCTTCTTGGTAGGAATATCTCAATTCCCCCAATGATCAAAACACATCTCTGATCTTCCTCCGCTGCGATGGGAGTATTTAACTTCTCATTGTATTCATTCACATGGTTTGCAAACCCACATGAATCTTCATCTATCAGCACTCCTTGCTGATATGAACCCTTGAATGAGTTCATATCTTCTCCCTTTCCCACCTGGCGATCTGGGATTCCTCAATTTCCCCCCTGGCAATCTATGAGATCCAATGATCCCTCTTCATTGCCCACCTGGCAACTTGAACTTCCCTCACTACCCTCCTAGTAGTCTATGAGATCATTCACTGATATCCTTCCATTTCCCACCTGGAAACATGAATTTCTACTGATTTCCTCCTAACAGTCTAAGAGATCCTCACTTGATCTCATATCATTGCCCACCTAGAAATTTGAAAATTCATCTCTTCCATCTTGGAAGTTTATGAGACCTCTAATTGATCTCCCTTCCTCATCACTAAGGGTTTCTCTAACTTCTGGATAAAAAATTCAAACCATCTCTTCCTCTGTGTCACTAAGGTTTTCAGCATACCTCAGCCATCTCCTCACTTCTTGTTGCTTCTTTCTAACCAACAAATTTTGAATAGGCCATTTTAATTTACTGTTCAGAGGCCATTCTTACCTGCAACATAACTTTTCCTCCCACTGCATCTTCAATGTCAGTTGTTCCATTCTTGCTCTTATCTCAATGAGCTCCTTGTCAATTTCTACTTTGCTTTTCTGCTAGTGGTCTACTCCTCGACCACACTTATGGCCTTCAATAGCCATATTCCTTTTCTACCTACCCTCTTGGCAAGACTATGGATCACTCTACATCTGAGAGAATCTCCATCTCCTCTCACAACTCACCTGGATGTTTAATTTTTTGTTGTTGTTGTGCATGTGCAACAGCTTTCTCACAAAGCATCAGTACTCTGCTTCTTTCACTTGCTATCTACAAGAAAAATTGAACCTATGATATAATCTAATGTGACCAGATTATCTCCTTTAACCTCCTTATTTTCTATTGTCTGCAAACAAAATTCGGTCTTCTCCTCTTTCCCTTTCACCTGAAATCTACAGATGAAGATTCAACTCTGTCTCCTTTTACCTGAAATATGCAAATTTGTTTTTGTCTCTGATACCACTTGATGAAGACCCCCCCTCTTCTCTCCTTAGGGTTGCTGAACTCTTGATCTAGGATCAATCAAGAAACTGAGCCAGATTGACTCTTTGGGTCTCTGCTAGACCCCAAATCCACTTACATAGGTCCTTTTTCGAAATGCACAGGTCGTATGAGACCCGTGGGCCCTCTCCTAAGCATTGTTCAAACACCAATGCCAAATAGGAGCTAGCTCTTCCCTTGCTAACTCCCTTCCTTCTTGTGACCATGGATATTACCACTCACCTAATTCAAAATGTGTTTCATGATTTTGCATATCAGGTCTTTGCATGTGAGTCACTACGACTCTCCCAACCTCTGAAATCCTGACAGGGGACTAGCATGTGCTAGCTCCTCCCTTATCCTCCATCCATATGAACCCTCACTATGACTTGGGGACAAACCTTCCAAGAACTTCACAATTTCATGCTTCGTGAAGTCCTCTTTCTCGTTCTTCCAAAACCCGAACTTGCGAGTTACACTTGCCAGATCAACGGTCCATAACCCACGTGATCCAATAGTTCTGATCTCCTTTTTGCGTACCAGGAATTCATGTTTCACAAAGTTGGAAGGTTGATCACCTCTCTCCTCCAATCCCTAATATCCCAAAATTCATGTGTGCCAGATCAATGACTTACAAATCCCCATGATCTAACGACTCAAATCAATTCTTCGCGAATTGAGACTTCGTGTTTCATGAAGTTGGAGGATCATTCACCTCCCTGCTCTGGATCCCCAATATCCCAAAATTATCCCTGGGTAATCAATGGTCCATGATTTCTCCTTGATCGATGACTACGATCAAATCGTGAACTCGGATTTCACAAGTTCTTATAACTCTGCTCTTTGAATCCCCTGAGTCGCAAGTCAGTGAAATGATGAGCTTCTGCCACGTGTCCTCCCCTGATGGATGGCTAGGATCAAATTGAGAGTTTTCACTTCACGATTTTGTGCCTCAGAGGTTCTCCTCTGTCCTCCTTGCAAATATTCTGAGTTTTGAGTCCTCAGACTCTCGGATCTGCTACCACCTGTCCTCCGATGATGGATGGTTCTGATGATTTTGGGACTTTGCGACTTTGTAAAGTCCACTCTCCTATGCACTTTCAAAGGGTTAAGGTGAGTGTACCTTACTTGGATCTAACAATTGTTGTCCCTTGTTCTTTGATATGACGACTCAGATATGATCTTCTCCTACACTCGCTTCTCCTGTCTGGACATAGTTTCAACAGTCTAGATCACTCCTATGTGGTTGATCTAACGATAGTTGTCGCTCCTCCTCCCGAGCTTTGGTTTTCTTCCCTGACTTGGAATATTTCAACGCTTCGAAGGTATCTACCTTCGATATACCTTCTGTGATCCCTTGTGACTTTGGGTCTCGATGTCATATTTCCCTCCTGAGATTTGTCAATGAAAATCAACCTCAAATCTATGCACACTTGTGCTCTATGTGTAGCTTCACACTAATTCTCCTGATTTTTCATCTTTCTTAGTTTCTAAGGGACTCGACCCTTCTGCACCTTCCAAAATAATTTATGGTGCCCTCCTAACACATTTTGCACTCTACCTCCTGAGATTTTGAACTTGAAACAAGTTCTCTCTATGCGTGCTCCTTACGCTTGGTTGAGCCCTCATATGGATTCAAACTTTCAACACTTCATCTAAGTGTTGGCCTGGTGTTCTCCTCGCACAGGTCTCCCTCTAGAGTTTTCAGTAACTCTATTTCTCCCTGAGCTTCAACTGTTCGGATCTCAATGGTCACTGTCCCTTTCACTCCTTGAAGGGATATCTTTTCTCTCTTGGCAACTTCTGCTCAAACACTCCTTGTTGAGATAACATAGTACTCGATAACTCTGCAAGTGTTTAGTAACTCTGTGAGTGTCCTCTCCTTGACACTTCTCTTCTTTCTAAGCTCAAAACAAAGTTCATCCTTGTGCACTCCTTGCACTCTCTCGATTCCTTCCTGGAAGATCTCTACAGAACCTTCAGTAGTTTTGTTTTGTGCTTACTCTACACAATATTTCCTCCAGAGTGTTCAGTAAATCTGAGGATTCTTGAGTATATGAATTCTTCTAGTGATAGATAGAATTCTCTATTTCTGAGTGTTCAGTAAATCTGAGGATTCTTGAGTATATGAATTCTTCTAGTGTTCCCTCCTAGAAAATTCTTCCCTGAACTCGATTCAAGATTCAGAAACACACTCCTTGCACAACCCAAAGAACCCATAAGAGATTCCATCAAACTCAGAAATAGAGAATTCTATCTATCCCTGTATATGAAATCTAACACGCATATACAACATTCATTCATAAATGCATAAATGGAATTCAAATGCATAAACACACACAGACAAATCATGGGCAGGAAAAATGCTTTGTATTAATCTCAAAATTCTTGTACAATGTTCTTACAAAAATTGGACTGCTACCGAGTCTCAACTCTCTCTTCTCCTATGTTCAACTAACTCGTAGCCACCTCATTTGGGCGTACAAAACCCCTATTTATCTTAGAGGTTCCTTGGGATTCCCCCCGACTACTTGTCTACTCCAAAAACATAAACCTAAATACTACCTAATTTCTATTACATTCAAGAGCAGGAGTGGAAACTCCCACTTACGCATGATAAATCAAGCATGATCCCAAAATATTCCCTGACATTGAGTTCAGGCATGCTTCAAAATGTTCGTCATAACTGCCAGTGTTGAGATTCTGAAACGATTCTGAGGCCTTGATTTGTCCTGCTTGGCGTGCTCACTAACGATGCTCCTGCATCATTTCTCATCCAGTTATATGTTGCAAATATTTACATAACTTTCCATGGGAATATTTGTTATACATGTTAATGGCAAATATTTACATAACTTTCCATGGGAATATTTGTTATACATGTTAATGGATTATGCTAGTTTATATGCTAACATTCTATGTAAGTTCTATATGCTTGTATATCTTGATTTTTTATTACAAGTTGCAGGAATCAAGCTTTCGGTCCTGAGCTCAGTCGTGGAATTCTTTGGATGTATGGATGAGGTAGGATTTTATCCTTCTCTTATTCACATTTCAATTTATCTAGCATACTTGAGTTTAGAGTTTATTTTTTGGTGTCGTTCTACCTGTTGTGGTTTACCCCTTGCCATAGATATTTTGCTCATAACAATATGGAAGAACCAAAAATTTAAGGCAATAGTCTATCTAGCCAAAATTTACAAACAAAAAGAGACTCTACAATATTCCACTTGTTCACATCATCTTCTGAAAATCATTGAATTCATATAGCAACAAAGATATAATATTTTTTGGAATGAACAACATTAAGCCAAGATATTATGCTTCCTACAAAACACTTTTTAAAAGAAATATTTTATGCATGCAATAACAACTGAGATTCAACATGTCTAATACCTCCTTGGAACTCTATGACTAGAACATAATTTTCTCTCATAAATATTCCATCCTTTGAAAAGTCATGTACCTAAGTATTGATCTATTGAAGAATATGATAACAATATATGTTTGAAAAAATTAAAGCCATTCCTTTAACCTTTTCTAGAATAGGATGCAATAACATACTCCCAAGCCTATACCTACCCTTCATCCAGTTTTTAACCACCTCAAATTTCCCATATACTTACAACTATGAGATACCTTGATCCCCTATCAACCTCAAAAGAAGCTTCAATGGCATAAGTTCTGAATAATTGTTTGATCCCGTGCCAATACCTTGTTTAAACAAAATGCACATAAATGATAAACAAGTATCTCCCAACACCCTTTTCTTTTCCATGTCCATCAAAATAACCCCATATTATTGATTTAACCATTTGAGAATGTTTTAATGATATAGCCTTCTGAGGTTTTGGGAAAATTATGAAATTTCCAAACATCGTCTCGATTCAAGATGCACATTGGAAGGAAGGGATATATCTATCTTGAAATATATTTGAATTATAACCTAATCATAATCCCCGCACAACCACGTAAGGAATATCTTTAAAGGGTTTCGTATCTTTATTATAGAGCCAATTTCTCAGCGCCTCTTCCATTTAATGTCCTTTCCAACCCACCCTACAAATTTCCACTAAATCCATCTCTCCCCACACTAGAAAAACTAAGAAAAACAATTAGGTAGTCAATAGATTCACCATATTTCTTACATAAGATACATCTCCCCAAACCTTTCATACTTCACTTTTGGAGCACATACCATACCTATAGAATCCTCCTAATATTTTAATTTGATATAAAAAACCCAATTTAAAGTTCTGACAAGGCTTATTCCTCTCCATTTCTCCAACCTTGAATCAACGAAGTAGTAGTTATTTCATATGCAGCCTACCCTGGGGTACATATACCTTAAATTTTCAATGTAACCATCAATGCCTAAGGAATTATATATAATAATTCACTTATGTTCCAAGGATCTTCCAGTATTTTGACTTTATCTTCTTTCCCTACCTTCCATACAAAATAGTTGCACACCATAGGAAAAACAAAGACTAGTTAATTTTTCCAAACATTAAACATGTTTTTAAAAGATTTGTTTTCCTTCTTAATCCATTCTTTAAGGACAGAGGGTTAATATACTTTTGAACTATTACCTTCTTCCACATGTGTTGTTTTGATATAACCTCCAAAGGATTTTGGCCACCAAAGCCTTACCATAGAGAAGGTAATTTTAAATCCCCCCACCTCTTTCATCCTTTGGGATTTACTAGTGACTACCATTTAACCAAATTAATTTCTTCCTTCTCTCTCTTACCAGCCCAAAGGAACTTGAAGCACCATTTTCTAATTGATTCTAGGACCCACTTCTCTTCCTATAATCATTTGGTTTCAAGTAAAACACCATATATTTGAACCATTCTTGGAAGTTGTATCTATGATAAGGAAATACCTTCATAGAAAGTCTAAAACATATTTAGAGACTTGACGAAAAATGTGACCTTAGAAAGAGAATTATAGCCTTAAACCCCACATTTTTGGGTCAAAAAAACCAAAATAAAATCTTAAATAAAAAGTGGTGCTACTGGTAGCACCCCTATCTTTGGGGAGTTAAATTTATCACCTTTTGAAATCATAGTCTTAACAACCTTGTAATTTTTCCAAAAAAAAACCTTAAAATCAGCCCTTGAATCGAAACGTTCCATTAACAACAACATCCCTTTTTTTTTTAGGTTAAAATTACAACTTCTTTGGAACCATGGACTTAACAACTAGTATTGTTGCAATAATTACAACTTCTTTGGAACCATGGACTTAACAACTAGTATTGTTGCAATAAAAATACTAAAATCAACCATTGAATTAAAAAGTTGTAATCCTATTATAAACCCCCCTTTTCTATTGAGGCTAAAATTACAATTTTTTTTTTTTAACAATGGCCTTCGGTGCCCTTGTAACTAAAACCTTAAAATCAATCCCCGAATCCAAAAGAGGTGTTATCAGTAACACCTTTATTTTTGGGGGCTTAATATTGCAACATTTTTGAAACCATGGATTAAATCCTAGTACTTTTGCAAACAAAATCATAAAAAATAAACAAAACTGAAGAAAGAAAGGGAAAACCAATAAAAACAAAAGGAAAAAAAAATCAAAGTGATGGGAAAAACATGTTTTTTTAAAATAAAATTAAAATCAAATAAAAAATATGTTTTA
>CBVK0100364369.1:0-10653 GCA_900067695.1 Picea abies | reverse complement strand
GTAGAGATTATGGGAATAAAATGAGCTTCATTTCTCAACTTATCCACTACAACCATGATTGCATCATGTTGTTTGACTGTCTTTGGTAAACTTGTGACAAAGTCCATGCAAATCACTTCCCATTTCCATTCTAGTATTTTTATAGGTTACAATAGTGCAACAAGGTTTCAATGCTCAACTTTCACCTGTTGGCACTCTAAACACCATGCAATATAATGAGCAATGTCTTGCTACATTTCATGCCAATTATATAGTTTCCTGACTGTTGTCACCATTTTCTAGTAACTAGGGTTACCTACATATGGTCTTCTATGTAACTCATCCATAATCAATTGCCTTAGATCTACTGAGATAGGCACATACAGTCTATTTGTGTACAACAATAGGTCATAATCCCTTAGCTAATATCCTTCATACCTCATTTCCTCATGTTTTTGTTGCAACTTTTCCTTAACTTGTTTGAAGAACTCATCTTCCCACAAGAGGGTATTAATCCTTTGTTGAATGTCAAACTATCCTACACTTGTTGTTGTGAAGTGTATGGTCTGAACACTTTGGCTGAGTGCATCAACTACTTTGTTGTTCTTTCCCTTTATATGCTTGATTTCAAAGTCAAACTCATTGATCAATGCCATCCACCTAGCCTCTCTAACATTCAACCTTGGCTTGTCAAATAAATAATTCAGACCACAATGGTTAGTCATTAGGGTAAATTTCCTCTCTATTAAGAAATGTCTCCACATTTTCAATGCATGCACTATTGTTGCAAGTTCCATGTCATGGGTAACATATTTATTCTCATGCTCGTTCAAATTTCATTATTCATAACAAAACACTTGTCCTTCTTGCATGAGAACTCCATTGAGTCAATCTTTGCAAGCATGTGTGCAAACCAGGAAGTCTCTTTCTGGATCTGCAAACTTTAGAATAAGGGCATTGGTCAACATCTACTTCAGTTGCTAGAAGTTATCTTTGCACTCAGGTGACCACATGAATTTCTTCCCTTTCCTTTGGAATGAGGTAATAGGATTTCCAATATTCGAGAATCACTTTATACCTTTTGTAATATTCAGCCAATCCCATGAAGGATCTTACTTCTGTCACATTTCTAGGGGTAGGCCAATCCATGATGTCCTTAATCTTCAGAGGGTATACTGTCACTCCTTTGGCTGAGATTGCATGGCCTAGATATTGGATTTCCTTTTTAAATAAATCACACTTGTTGAATTTGGCATGCAACTGGTGTTCTCTTAACACCTGCTATACCATTCTAAGATGTTCTTCATGCTCCTCTCGATTCTTGGAATACACCAAAATGTATTCCACAAATACTAAGAAAAACTTGTCTAAATACTTGTTGAGCACACTATTCATCAAACACATGAATGTGGTTGGTGCATTTGTAAGTCCAAATGGCACCACTACAAACTCATAGTGCCCTTACCTTGTTCTAATGGCCGGCTTGTGGATTTCTTCATCTTTAATCCTGACTTGATGATATCCCAACCTCAAATCTATCTTTGAGAAAATTGTATCCCCACTGAGCTGATCAAAGAGGTCGTCTATTCTAGCAAAGGGATATTTATTCTTAATATTCATCTTGTTCAACTACCAATAATCGATGCATAGTATCAAGGTATCATCTTTCTTATTTACAAACAAGGCTAGTGCTCCCCACAGAGACACACTCGGCCTAATGTAACCCTTGTCCATAATTTGTTTCAAATGCATCTTTAATTCCACCAACTATGGTGTACTAATCTTGTAAGTAAATCACGATGTTGGCACCACTCTAGGCNCAGTTGAAAAGTCAAGCTCTCATTTTGGAGGTAATCCAGGCACTTCCTCTGGAAACACATCCCTGAACTACCATAGTATTGGATGATCTTCGACCTTCAGCTCCTTGTCTTCAATCTAGTTTAGTACTTGTATAGAATATAGGGTATACCCTTTTCTGCTACACTTCTTGATTCATAATGTTGATATTTGTCTCATAGAGATTGGCTTCTGAATACCTTGCAAAATTATTATATTTTCTTCCTCATATTCACATTCTAAGATTTTCTCATAACAATTTAATTTCACTTTCTGGGCAGCTAACTAATCCATGCCCAAAAACACATCATAAGAACTAAGGGTTTGGATATTGAGAATCGTTTGGGTCTGAAATCCCTCCAACTCAATTGAACAAGCTTCAACTACTTCCACCAATTTCCTCTTTGTTTTGGTGGCCAACTGAACTAACCATGCTTTGGGGTGTTTCTTTGTCTGTAAGGAACACACCTCAACCACTCAAGGTGAAACATAACTAAGATTAGATCTCGGGTCAATTAAAATAGAGACTGCTTATTCAATAATAATACCTTCCAACTCCACCACAGAAGCTTGGTGGTCTACTTGCCAATTTTTTACCGCTACATAGATTTTTGGTATGCTTTTGACCATGTCAATGACTTTGAATGCCTCCTTCACATTATACACTCTTATGTTTCCATACTTCCTATGGGGAAAATACCTCAATATATTTGGCTCTCCACATCCCCATGATTGCAAAGGTCCTTTCTTATACTCCTATGCTCTTTCCCTTGCTTGTTCTATTGGCTTATTCCTATTATAAGATAGAAAATTTTGTTGATACACACTTTTGTTGGCTGACCCATTTGTGCATCCTTTTAGAAACTTTTGCAGGGGAAAGACTTGAATCCCCTTTTATGGAATCCACCCTTTTTTTTTCTTTTCCAATCCTTGGAAGACTCATGCTTATGCTTATACTCATCAGGAAAACATTTGGCCTTTCGAATGGTGTCTTCCAACATCTTTGGTTTGTCAAACTCAATTCGATCTTGGTAGGATTATGGTAATCCACTGAGAAAATGTTGGATTCTCGTTTTCCAATCCTTAAGGTAAGGAACATACCTCAACAACTCCATAAATCCTTTTGCATACACATCCAAGGTAAGTTTTCCCATCTTAAGTTCATAGAATTCCTTTATTTTTTCATCATAATACTTTTCAAACAGGTAATATTTGTAGAAGTACCTCTCAAACTATTTCTAGGTTAATCTTCTTTCATTTATCCTTTTGATTTCCTTGAGGTCTTCCCACCAGATGGAAGCCCCTCCATTTAGGTTAAACACTGCAATTCTTGCCTTGGTATTGTCTGAATAATTATTCACTTGAAAGTACTTTTTCAAACTAAATATCCATGCTTTTGGTTCCTCTCCTTATTTATTTCTCCATCAAGGGTAGGCGGCTTAGCTTTCTTAAACTCTTCAGTAAGAAAATTTCTAGATTTATTTCTCTTTACCTTCTTAGAAATACTGGATTTTGTGTCACCAATAGAGTGTTCTACTGGAATAGTCTTTCGACTGGAGGACTTCGTGGAGATTCCTCCACTTGATTCACCTATCCTTGTACCTCTTTTCTTTCTTTTAGAAGAAACCTTCCCCACATCGTCGTGAGATAGTCCATGCCTTTGGAAATCCAAAGGGGTTTTCAACCTCTTCGACTATTGTAGTACTACATTTCTAGGACCTTGTTGCAAATATTTTTGAATTTTGGACAGACTCTATAGTAGAATTCTGTTCAAGTCATCATGTTCTTCATGGGCTCTCATAAGCCTCTCATTGTCTACCTTCAAAATTATCATAGTGACCATCAAATCAGGAGGTGTCTCCCTATATCTTTGTCCATCTGAATCTTCATCTCTGAAGTGAGAGATGTCGTCCATACTGCATTGCACCATTCACTTTCATGAATTTTTCAACTCATCCTACGTGTTGAGACAACAATTATTGTTAGCATTTCATGTTAGTATTTTTGAATCATACATTCTAGACAATACATAGTCCTTCCTACACAGCCTTAAGTGGTCTTGGTGACCCATTCAAGACTAGATTTTGAACTCTACTTTCACACCAATATGTCACACACCTAACCCCTAAGTAACCCTTTTAGAGGTGGGGCATTAAAATTTCACTTTTCCTCAATCATCTCAAATCCTTTCTAACACATCCCCCATCATCTTCTACTCATTGAGAGATTTCCAATGATAGTAATTTCATTTAAAACTGAGTTCTAGATCGAAGCTTATGATCTTCTGAAGTTTATCAGGTTCAAATAGGAAACCTTTCTCTTACTACCACGTGGCATCCACTTCACACCTCGTTCCATGGAATCTGATGTAGCGACTTCTTGGGTTTGACATGGCACTAGATTAACCTACCATGGTGGAACACATCCATTCACCTGTCAGCACTCAAACTTTTCCCCAGCGTTCTCTATGTTGACCTCTAACATATATGGTATCGAAGAATATTCCTCTTCGATGTCGCCCATTCAGAGTACAAAACACTCAATCCTTCTGTTATCACACTAAGTTGCCTTGGGTCTTTTAGCCCTTACTTTTAAGTTTTTAAGCCTATAGATTTATAGATTTTAAATTTTTCTTTATTTTCTTAGTGTGATTTACTTAGGTTATCTTGAATAAATAAAGGCTTTAGTGTTGGCTCATTGTTTGACCCTCACATAGATTTTTAGCCTAGGTTCATTTTCTTAGCTTATGGTTTGACTCACCTCATGACTTGACACTAAGCCTGACTCATCCCATGACCTATATGACTTGACATGTCACTCTTTCCACTCATACCTTTATATCCTTGTCATGTTGTCCCCATGTCCTACTAAAAGTGGTCAACTCATCTTTTTGAAAAAGAGCGTTGCCAACTCACTAAGAGTTTCCATAGCGTACTCCTTGTCCTTTATTCCTTGCCATGATTTGTCATCATTTCGTTGAGGTCATGTTATAACTTGTTTTTATAACCATGGTTTGTTAAAATATGCATTTGAATATTTGGTTTTAATGAGTTTTATAACGGTTTCAAAGATTCGAATGTTATAAAACTTGGCATTGCTGAATCTGCTAGTTCAGACAAGTTGCAGACAGCGTTGCGGTATCAACTGTTGAGGTGGATTTGGAAACTAAGGTCATTGTGGTGATCTCCTAACTGGTTGTAGAGCCTCAAATTTGTCATTAATCCTCTAGGTATTCCATGGGTTCCCTCCTTTGCATAATGAATTTGTGTGATAGTTGTTGCCTGAGTTTTGGTAGCGACCATCTCTGCAAACTACTCCCTCCTTCATCCCTCTCTATCCACATTTTCCCTATCACAGACTTGCAGCCATTATCATCTAGTTTTCAGTTATCAAGACACCCATTCACCTTGATCCTGGGTGTTGAGTGCCCATGCAAACACTTATTCCTTGTGTGTGCACTGCGCTACCAAAATCGTTGTTGAAACCTCGCTACTTTTCCCCTTCTTCCTCTACTATTTGGATTGGAGTATCATTAGCTAGGTTTTCAAAGAACATTGTAGCAGTTTTCTTTTCACTATATTGTCATTGTTCAGTTTGATATCTAGAGACAGTAAGAGGAGGGAAAATTGCACTTCTTTCTTTCTAAAAGCCATCAAAACAATGTGAGTTAGAGGAGAATCCTAGGAAAGAGCAACCATTGTTCATGGTCATTCTCCCATTGAAGTTTTCCTATGTTTTCTCTCCCAGCCTTCACTGCACCATAGCCTTTGATCCCCTATCTTAACTCATGGAGACACTTTAGAAGAAATCTCACAAGGGAGGCACTATGGTCAGAACTGATCCCTCATACATGCATGCACCTATTTGATGTAGAGCCAATGGTTAGGGAATTTTTCCAAAGGGTGGGTTGCCTCTCATTTTTCCAAAACATGTAGAGGGGACATCCTAAAGTGGCAAGGAAATTTGCCTCAAATTTTTATGGCCTTAAGACTAAGGTAGGACACCTGGATTTTGAGGTGTCTGAAGCCTCTATTGTAGTAGCCACAGGGATTCCTAACACTAGGGAGAGATGGTTTAAATCTATGACTTTGAATGTTGCCTTCTCCAAGGACTTCCTCAAACCAGATTATCAGACTGACAACTTGTACAAGGGAGTGCCTAGAAGTCATCTAGTTGAAGATTTTGACAAGATGTTGAAGATCATCTAGAGATACTTCACATGTGAGGGAGGGTTTAATATGTTATACCAGTACCATATAAGACTTATGATTCATTTTACTAGTAAAGATGAAATGAATATCCTTTTCTACTTGTTGAGGAGCATGGGAAAAATGTCTAACAGATTCCAAGCCAAATCCAAGGTTATGGACACTAGTGTCTTTCACTCTAGATTGATCAGAATGTTGGTAATGTAACAATTGAAGAAGAGGAATATTTTGTTGGCGACGGAAGTCACTCCTTGATTTCTTGCAGGAGCAGAGCCCAACTCCCATCAGTTTATGTCACGATTTGTTTAATGGGGTGATCGAATGGAAGTTAACTCAAAACGATGTGGTTCTAACTCCGAAACTAGGCCAGGCATGCATGGGCAAGTGAGGTCTTAGATTACTTCAGACAGTGAGTCGTAGTAAAGGTGAGTAGGAGGAAGACTTGTATCGGAGAAATGCAAAGATTTGTTGTCAACATTAGGTTTCTATCAGACTATAGGAGAATGCATTTAAATGCGAGATCTTCTTATATTCAAATGCAGAAAACCAGAGAATACAATAGTGCCACAATAAAACCTTTATCATAACACAACTGCAATAATTCATGTGAATCAGTCAATCATGAACTCCCTCGGTATGAGATGAAAGCTAGATGAAAAAGGGGAACTGTCTTTCATAAAACAAGAAATCTTACATACAGATGCATAACTAGGGAACTAGAGTGTCTGTTAAAACATTACAATTGGGAGCTTTTCTCTACCATCGATCCTTACCAAAATGGAAAAAACGCCTACATATACTTCAAAACAACAACAACAACAAAAACAAGATGTTGCATTAAAAACATTGCGTCTGCATGTCTTCTGACAGTCTGCCCATGCAGACTTAGGATGATCGTGCGCCTATGACAGACACCATCTTAACTGCGCGTGGCTCCAACAAAGGGAGTAGTTGATCCATTAAGTGTTGAGCTAGTGTGTGCAGACTTCCTTTGGTTAGTCGAGAACTCGGGCATGGCTCTTTCGGAAAAAAGGGGATACAGGACCCTCTCGAGCAGACCGCCTACCAAACCCGCCATACTTTGCAATTAATGAGTGAGGCGAGGTTTCAACCACCCTCTCTCTTCTTCATTTATTCCCAGCAGGTACCGGGATTTAGATCACATCGAATCAGCATCTAGAGAACACAGTGCCCCCCCTCTGAAACTCAATTCAAAGCTTTGGGACCCGAGTGGTCAAATGATAAACATTAGCGCCCCTCCTCTAGGCTTGTTCCTTTACGACCAGGCGCCAAAATCACGGGCCCGATTCTGGGCGCTATCGACATTTTGGGGTTTGGGTTTTTGAGAAGTGAAGTGATGAAGAGTGCTTGCCCCTCGAACTCCCGAATGCTGACGTGACACAGATGTGCGTCGCGCGTCCTTCAGATGAATGGACCAAATAGTACGTTATTATAAAGGGGGATGCCCCCATTTGTAGGCTCGCTTGATGTGACCTGGAGCTAAGACCGTGAGCTCAGCTTTGAAGATCTCTTATCAACATTTTGGGGTTCGGGGTTTCAAGAAGTGAAGTGACAAGGAGCACTTGCCCCTCGAACTCCCGAATGTCGATGTGACCAGATCTTGCGCCACGCGTTAATGGATTGGACGACCCAGACTTAGCTTTAAAATATAGGCGCATTCTCTTATGCTATATATCGGGTAACTTGGTAGCCCCAAAATCTTGATGACCGTTGATCTGCTTCGTGGATGGATCTCGGTTGCCGACAGAAAAACCTTGCTTGCTCGCTTGACTCGTAACCGGAGAAGAGATCTTTCCGTTGTTGCGCTTGGGTATTTACCGTTCATCCCGTAGACCTGGGTACCTTAGGCCCAAGACAAGAAATGTCGCTAACATTAGGCTCCATGGGGGATAGAGTCGTCCCTGTGATGCTCTAAGAACTCATTCTACAGCTTCAGTGCCTTGCTGTTGGGTTATGGAGTCAGGCTCAAAACATCTTGCTGCTGAAAATACAAGCTGAAAATTAAGAGTAACAAAATAAAGATACATGCTCAAAGGAGCTTATTTATATACAATCCTAAACTAATAAAACACTTTACATGGGGCTAGGTGAAAGAAGATTTCCACCATAGCCATTCAAGCAGCTTCCTGGATAGAAGCTCCTTCCTTATGTCAATGATCATCAGCAGATGGTGTAACCGTGACAATAGAACGGTTACACTCTTCAACTCCTCCTTACAGGCTGGAGTTGAGATGAAATAAGGCGGCTCCAAGGCATAGGGGAAATGCCACTCCATGTACTCGCTGACAAGATCATAGAATGGGTGGCAAATTTCGGAAAATTGGTGACAGGAAGCCTCCTCTGCTACACAGCTATTCTCATGTGGCTAAATATCTCTGACAAGCACATGTGAGTGGAAAACTGTCATAGGCTCACTGATCTCAGGTGGTGGCTGCTCGCTGACTGGTTTTGGATAGAAAAAGAAATGCACGCTCAGCCGTTCCTCTGGTTCCTCCTCCTCTTTTCCATGCACTCCCCCATCTTGTAAAATGGGAACGGTCTCCCGATCCTTCTCTTCAATCCCAAATGTAAATACATCATGGGAAATCTCTTGAAGGAAGAAAGAGAAAACTTCTTCCACAATGGCTTCTTCATTTAAATCCGAGACAACAGGCTCATCAGGGGCAGATGCTAATGCATCCAAGAAATCTTCAATAATATCTTCAAAAGAGCTACTTAGATCATCTGCCTCGAAGACTGGAAAATCCTCTTCGATGTCTTCAGATTCCAATTTTGCACATTGGGGAGTGGGGAATGTCGCCTGCTCCACTAGTTCACTCAGGTCATCTTCTTCCTCCCAGGCTGGAAAATCCACTACACAGTCTTCATATTTCAACCCTTCTAATTGGGCAGAGAGATATTTCACCTGCTCCATCAGCTTAGTCAGGGAATCCTCTTCCCCCCTGGGATATTCATCGCTTTCATAACCCACCTCAGATGCAAACGAATGGGGAGGAGAAATGAATGATTACTGATCCAGGTCGTCAGGATTATCCTTACATCCTATGTCAGAAATAACTTCATTTTGTACAGAGTTGTGGTATCCCTCACCACAGTTATGACAAATTAAATCAGAGGGATAAAACTCCTGACAATAGGCGATGAAAGCTGCATGAAACTCTAAGAGTGAAGAAATGCTAGCAGGGGGTAAAGAACGATACCATTTACGTGCATCCCCTGCTAACAAGAACATGAACATCTTAAGTAATACATCCTCATGATGTATCTCCCACTGATGCATGAGTTCATGAAACTCACTGAGGTGCTGAGCAGGGTTGTCCTCTTCCCATTTTCCAAAAATGGGCAAATAATCGCCCCATTCATTCAGAGAGGGGACGACATTAGGAAAACCGGGAATAACAGAAAAATTAAAAGGAGCAAACCTGCGAGCAAGGATTTTCTCCATATCGAACCAGTGGAGTCGTCAATCGATCCTTGAATCATGGAGTCACCAGGTGAAAGATGCGCAACTTCGAATGTGTCTAGTCCTTTCTCACCATCAAAGGCCAGATCCTAACGTTGTTGTTACCCCAGGAAGCTTCTTAGGCTGAGAAAGCAGCTGCTGAAACCTTCTCGAGAAAACTCCTCTAGGTCAGCTTTCAGGTGTGCCAACAGTAGACATAGCTGAAACAATGAAGTGGAAACAATGGAGTCACCACAGTGGAGTCGCTAGGTGCACAATAGCAATCTTGAAGGGCTCTGATGTCTGATGCACCTTCAAAATCAGAGGCTCAATGTCGTTTTGCCCAGGGAAAATCTTCAACTTCGTCCCTGGTAATGGCGCCATAAATGTTAGCGTCGGAAGTCACCCTTGGATTGCAGCAGGAGCAGAGCCCGACGCCCATCAGTTTATGTCACGATTTGTTCAATGGGGTGATCAAATGGAAGTTAACTCAGAATGATGTGGTTTTAAGTCCGAAACTAGGCCAGGCATGCATGGGCAAGTGAGGTCTTAATATAACTTCAGATAGTAAGTTGTAGTAAGGGTGAGTAGGGGGAAGACTTGTATCAGAGAGGTGCAAAGGTCTGTCATAAACACCAGGTTTCTAACAGGTTGTGGGAGAAGACATCTAAATGCAAGATCTTCTTGCATTCAAATGCAAAACGCCGGAGAATACAACAATGCAACAATAAATCCTTTATCATAACATGATTGCAATAATTTGCACGAATCAGTCGTTCACGAACTCTCTCAGCATAAGATGAAAATTAGATGGAGTAAGAAATACTGTCTGTCATAAAACAAGAAATCTCACATACATATGCATAACTAGAGAACTAGAGTGTGTTAAAACTTTACAATCAGGAGCTTCGCTCTACCATCGATCCTTTACAAAAATGGCAAAAATTCCTACATATACTCTTCCCCTTTTGCCCAGCAGAGGCGTCTCATAACTTTCAAGGTGTGGCATCTCCTTAGTCAAATCTGGCCTGAACTCCTTTGTCAGACGCCACCTTAACTCAGTATGGCTCTGCAGGGGGGACCTGCCTGCAAGGGTACCACGGGCTAATTGCTCAAGGCCTCCCATACCTTCCATTTATGGCTCGAGCTGAGGTTTCAACTACCTCC
>CBVK0100364367.1:0-12995 GCA_900067695.1 Picea abies | reverse complement strand
AGTCATGCAACTCGTATTCATAACATAATTTACATTCATCGACCTTTTATACAAAGGTTCATCAAATTAAACATTCACATCTTTGGGTTTTCCATAGTTCTTGGCCAATATAGTTATTTTTACAAGTTGGGGGAAACAGGGTGTTACAACGAGTCACACTTTTACTCTAGTGCAACTCTTGCTTACTTAGACAATTGTTAACGCACTTTAACACTTAGTCTTATTAAAGCATGGATCCATGAACAAGAGAAAAATTGTGGAACAAAAATGATGACTAACAAATATATAGTATATGTGGCACAAACTGTGTCTAACACCCACCTAAGTCTTTGTTATTGTGAAATAGTTACAAATGAGCACTACCAACTCAGTTTACAATAGGGAAGAGTCAAACGACTCGTCTCACCTCACCAAGGCACTCAAGAACAGTTTCAATACCACAAGACTCCCTGTCGCAACCGTCTCACCTCACCAAGGCACTTAAGAAAAAATTTGATACCAGATTCAATATGTATCCTTGGACAACAAGCAAGTGGAGTATCAATCACCCATGATTGAAGTGGAAGGTAAGATTGATAACCAATCCACAACAATTCTAATTGATTCTGGATCTAGCCATAGTTATGTAAATGCTAACATTGTTGAAAGATCTCACTTGCAAAGGAGTAAGCATAATAAATCTTGGTTAGTTCAGTTAGCCACAGGGGCTAAGAGAAAAATCAATGAGTTGGTTAAAGGTTGTCAAATAGACATGAATGGACTCAATATAAAGATAGATGTGAACATCATTCCATTGGATTCATATGATCTTCTAATTAGCATGGATTGGTTGGAAAAACACCATGCTATCCTATAATGTTGCAAAAATAAAATCATATGCGTTGATGAAGAAGGGAAGCAAGGCAAGGTTCAAGGCATTCCAAGAGTTGTAGCTATTAGAGAGATTTTAGCTATGTAGTTGAAAAAGAGTTTCAAGAAGGGATGTTAGATTTTGCATCCCATATGGAAGAGGCAAGCAAAGATCAAGTGGAAAGTATTGAAGACTATCCGGTCTTGGGGGATTTTGAGGATGATTTTAGGGAGATCCTAGGATTTCCAGCAAATAGAAACATTGATTTTTCCATTGATTTGGTGCCAGGATTTTCCCTGGTGTCTAAGAAACCATACATAATGGTTACACCAAAATTGAAAGAGTTATGGATGCATCTTGAGGAATTGTTAAAAAAGGAGTATATACACCCAAGTGTGTCACCTTGGGGATCCCTAGTCATTTTTGTAAAGAAGAAATATGGAACCTTAAGGCTATGCATTTATTTCATACAGTTGAATAAGGTCATCATAAAGAAAAAATATCCTTTGCCAAGGATTGATGATTTGTTTGATCAGTTGAAAGGTGAAAGAATATTTTCCAAGATTGAATTGAGATCATGCTATCATCAAGTGAGGATTGAAGAAGAGGATGTCAATACAAAAACATTCAGAACAAAATATGGTAATTATGAATTCACGGTAGTGCTATTTGGACTATCAAATTCCCCAACTATTTTTATGTTCTTGATGAATTGAGTGTTTAGGGAGTACCTGCACAAGTTTGTGATTGTGTTCCTAGATGGTATAATCATCTACTATAAATTAGAAGATGAACATGAGCATCATTTGAGAATTGTGTTGCAAGTCTTAAGAGAGCATAATTGTATTCTAAGATAAATAAGTGCATTTTTTATCAAAAGAAGATTCACTACCTGGGGTAAATAATTTCAATAGAAGGGATAAAAATTGATCCTGAGAAGAAAGATGCCATTAGAGGATGGCCAACACAAAGAAATGTGATAGAGGTCAAATCATTTATGGGTCTTGTTGGTTATTACCGAAGATTCATAAAAGGATTTTCAAAGATTGCAATCCCAATCACTTCTTTGTGAAAGAAGGGAACAAAGTTTGAATGCACCACCCTCTGTTGTGGATTGCTAGCCCCATCTCGAGGGTGACTTGTTGTTGGTGTTTGGAACAGCAGGTCTATGGTTGGGTGGAACGTCGATCCCAAACATCTAGTTGCACAATTGTTTATAAAAGATAAGTGTTTTATTTTTCTTCTGTTTGTATTATGAGTTTATTTGTTGTGCATTAATGCCAAAATTTAGAATGATTTAAATATTTTGGTGTAATAATCTATTTAATGCATTCATGTGTGATTTTAGCATGTTGTAGATGCATCCATTTAATGGTAATAGACAACAATTAAATTAATTTGTAATTGTAGTTGATAAATTACAAGAAATTAATTAGTTATATAGCATAAATTTTCATTTTTATGAGTATTTCACATTGTAATGTCCCTCAGTTGGGATGGGGGATGTTACAATATGAAATCCAATAAACACTGCAAAATACAACTAGGAATTATGAATACATAGTAGTGTCATTTGGACTATCAAATGCCCTAACTATTTTTATGTGCCTAATGAATGGAGTGTTCAGGGAGTACCTGGACAAGTTTTTGATTGTGTTCCTAGAGGATATACTCATCTACTCTAAATTAGAAAAGGAACATGAGCATCATTTTAGAATGGTGTTGCAAATCTTAAGAGATCATAAATTGTATGCTAAGATAAGTAAGTGCATATTTTATCAAAAGACGATTCACTACTTGGGGCATATAATTTCAACAGAAGGGATAAAAATTGATCTTGAGAATATAGTGGCCATGAGAGGATGTCCAACTCCAAGAAATGTGACAGAGGTTAGATCATTTATGGGTTTTTCTGGTTATTACCAAATATTCATAAAATTATTTTCAAAGATTTCAAGCCCAATAACTTCTTTGCAAAAGAAGGGAACAAATTTTCAATGGACCTCCCTCTTTTGTGTATTGCTAGCCCCATCTCGAGGGTGACTTGTTGTTGATATTTGGAACAACAGGTCTATGGTTGGGTGGAATTTTCATCCCAAGTAATTGGTTGCACAATTGTTTATAAAACATAAGTTTTTTATCTTTCTTGTGTTTCTATTATGAGTTTATTTGTTGTGCATGTTGTAGATGCGTCTAATTTATGGTCATAGACAATAGTTAAATATGTTTGTAATTGTATTTGATAAACTACACAAAATTAATTAGTTATATAGCAAAATTTTAGTTTTTATGAGTCTTATGCAATGTAATGTTCCTCAGCTCGGTTGGGGGACATTACAATATGCAATCCAATAGATGTTGGAAAATACAACTAGCTCACATTGATTAAATCGATATACACACAAAACATACAATTAATCCTTGGTAACATATACTTGCCATATTTCCTTCCAAATAGGTGCCAAAGGAAGATACTAAGTCTCAACATGTGACAATAATAAAGTTCCAATCATTCCATCAACATCTCGACATATCCCTCAAGTAGCAATGATGTCATCTAAATTATTCCAATAGAAATAAATTTGGCAAGATCGTTTTAACAATGCCAAAGATTTAAATGATTTAATCCTCATGTTGCATGGAAACTATTGGCTTCTGCAATTTCTGGGTCATGATGGTTTGTTCCATCATGTTCAAGCTCTTTATTTTCTTTCTTTTCCTTCTTCTTCTTATGTTCATATCAATCGCCAAAATTCTCTCCTTCCAATGTTCTAAGGCCTTGCACTACAATTTTTCTTCTTGTAACGAGATTGCAGGCTGTGATCACGATCTCTGCGATCCCTGCTTCTACTACAACTACGTGATTGACTGCAACACCTTTCTCTATGCCAATTTCTATCTCTTTCCTTCTCACATTCTCTTATGTGATATTCCCTATCTCTTTCCTGGAGGTTGTCTCTACCTTCGCAAGAGATCATGATCATGGTAATAATCTTGATCTCATCATTCTTGCACGTGGTTCTATATGGGCTCCCAAAGATAAGCTCCCACAAGTCTTGAAGCACCATCTTCCTCAACTCTTGGTCTGTCGTGCTCCCTATGCTCAACGACTCAGCAACTAGCTCCATCGTCTCCTCCATAGTCTATTCCTTTCTTATCTAAAAACTATGTCCCTTTGATATCATTTACAATAGTGTGTACACCAACAACAATCTCTCATCACTCTCTGACCACCGAGATGAATCTCATGAAAATGTTGGACAAACCCCATATCACTATAAAACAAATCGTAGCCACAATCACAACAAATCTACTCTCCTACGTTAATCTACTCTTACACCAGATTAATCTCATAGGATTCCATATCCCTAGGCCCTCTCGTGAGGGAGCCAATCCCAATCGCATTCTAATACCAAATTAAAAATACGAAAGAGTATAGACTTATTTGTATACATGAAACAATATGTTGAACACTCTATTCTATCAATATAATAGAGTACATATAAATACATTATTATTGTTTAAAGTTAGACAAACTACCTTGATCATGTAATATACTCAATTGAACAAGTATCTCAACCTCATACCACACTAGGAATCATCTAGTTGTAGAAAATTTGTCACTTCCAATTCCAACAATCTCTTACAAACTAGGAACAAACTATGGAAGTAGATACAAACTCTTCTTAATATTACCAATAACACATATGTGAACACACTTAAAACAAGTAAGAGATACATATTTCAACAATAAATTATATTATTTTTAACTTTATCTTTACAAGACAACAACCATATTCATGAATTTTTAATGCATATGTTGAATTATAAATTTTTACTTCATATATTGAATTTTAAATTTTAAATATATTTTTAGTTACTTACAATGAAAAATAAATATTACTTAATTTAAATGAATTTATATATATTTTTTAAAATTTTAGATTTGAAACATACATGTTTTTTTACTTCTAACATTCTTATTTTAGTTGTAATAAAAAAATTCCATCTATTTTTTTACGAAATTATATTGTATTAATATTATAAATATATTTTTTAGCCTTAGGTTAAAGGTTTTATGTTTTAGTTCTTTTGAGGAGATATTTTCTGGTTTGTAGTTATTTCTGTATAATTTGAATGTCTCAGGGTTTTTCAAAACAGTGAATTTATTTCTACATTTAAATATATTATTTAAACAACAAATATTTCATGCAAATTTAACTTATTAGATATTTATCAAATCTTTTAAAAAGTCTTAAATAAAATTTCACAGCATTCGTGGATCTATAAAAAGTGTAAATTAAAATTTGACAGTTGGAAATGGGCACATTTAATGATATTTAATGATATTTTAATGATATTTTATTTTGAATATGTTGGCATATTCTTAGTCGTCCTTCCAAATCAATGAATGAAATTTGATGTTCATAACATCCTTGCATTTTTAAATGCATCACTTAACGTGTTTACTTTTTTACATTTACATACTCTTTGTGAATGGTTGCATATTGCCTCTTTGATTTGAAGCGTGGCATGGCCAAAGTTTCAATTAAAAAAGAGGATGTCGCATTTGGTTGGAGTATGAAGGGTTTGGTCGGAGTATGAAGGGACCAGGATATGTTGAAGATGGGTAATGGATCGAGGCAAGGAATTTCATTTTGATTTGAAGTGTTTCATTAAAGAAGGCAATGCCTCCATGTTTGGTTCTCTTATGGAAGGATTGAGAAATGTCAAAGATAGGTAATTGATGGATGTTGCTCAAGAAATCCAGAACCATTGGAAACATAAAGACGACTCAACATCACATGCATATGGGTTGGCAAGAATCCTAGCGGGTTTTGAAAATAATGTTAGATCCATGACCTCCTGCAAGGGGGCCAAAATCGATTGTTCAACTTGAGATCAAGTGCATCTGGTCCACAAGAGGCCTCAAATATTGAGATAGAGATAAAACTAGTAGAGGCCAAATTCCAGTGGACCACAATAGATAATGTTGGAGACAATTTCGAGGAATTTTAACTTTGTTGGATAGAATTCGATACACGAAAACCAGGTTTGGTTGTCTTGACAAACCTTCCTTCGGCAGTAAGAAACTGACTTTATTTTCATTCAACACTGTGTGTAAGGCATAGACTCTAACTCATGGCTAGCGAATGTATTTTTTAAAAGCTTTTCCTTGTATTTTGCAATGTTATAGAAAACAAGAGCTGCATGGCAGCGTAGTCCCTACCAAGTAAGATTGAAATTTGAAAATGAAGGAGCAGGAAGCGGGTGCGGTAACTATCAGGTAAGATCGAAATTTGAAAATGAAGGAGCGGGAAGTGGGTGTGGTAAGTCCACCATTATTGGACTGATAGAGAGATTCTATGATCCGCTAAAAGGGATTCTACTCATTGATGGGCAAAACATCAAGAGCTTTATTTTGAGGTCTCTAAGACAACACATAGCCCTTGTAGGGCATGATCCAACTCTATTTGTAGGCAGTATCAAAGACAACATTGCTTATGGTAAAGAGAACGCAACCGAAACTGAGATAGTAAAGGTTGCAAAGGCACTCGCTTTCACTTAAATTTTATACCTGACATAATTAATTAGTTAAAGCTTTTTCAAAGATTAAATGGTTTTTTAGTTAAGGCTTTTTCAAAAATTAAATGGTTTTTAGTTAAAAAAAAATCAAATATTAAATAGTTTCTTAAGTAACTTTAATTAACATATTTAGTTAAGATTAATTTTATTTTAGTTTTTTTACATAATATAATTAAGTGAGTAAAGTTTTTTTGTTTGTTTAATTAACTTTTTCAACTATATTTAGTTACGCGAATTAAATTAAAGATGGTTCGCTTGTTCTTTTGGAAAGATGAGCAAACCAAATTAATTCTCACTCACGGTTAGTTTGTTCTTTTGGAAATATGAGCAAAATAAATTAATTTTCTCACTCATCGTTATCATTTTCGGCAAGAACATTAGTCACTTGATGATTCCTCTGTTGCAGGAGCTGACAAGACAATATTTCCACTGAGTCGGCCATTATAGATGTTAGCTTGTCCAGTGGACAGATGCTAACGCAGATTGTATGTAGTCACCTGCATCAGGCACAAAAATACGTCTGTGTATATAATCACGTCAATCCCTAGAGATATCACGTCAATCCTGAAAGATACGTCGTCCTGCAAAAGATCGGACGCACAATAGACTGCCACTTGGCACCAATTCGACGTCCATGCCGTAAGAGATCGTATGCCCAACAAGCTGCCACTGGGAACAGATCCGACTGTTGACTTGTCAGAGATCGAAAGCGTAACAAGATGCCACTTGGCGCTGATCCCATGGTGGACCCGCGAGGTATCGGACACCTAGCATGCTTCCACTTGGCATCGATGCGATGGTGGACCTGCCAGAGATTGGACACCCAGCAGGCTGCCACTTGGCATCGATCTGACAGCCATCCTGCAACAGATCAGATGCCCAGAAAGCTGCCACTTGGCGTCGATCCGACAGGTATCTGCAAGAGATCTGACGCACAACAAGATGCCAATTGTTGTCGATCTAATGGTGGACCTGCTGAGATTTGACGCCCGACCGACTGCCACTTTTCGCCTATCGAACAACCATGGCTGAATGGGCACCACATAGCACAGATTCATTAGCACGGAAAGAACCCTCGTACAATTCACTGAGGGAGCCGAGTACAGTTCATTGACTGTTCCAATAGAGAGGCAATAATTACCCTCAACACAATAGAGAGGCAAGAATTACCCTCTAATAAGAATTGTTTGAAAACAGAGAGAAATCCATTCACCATTTAAATGCATACAACTACAGAAAACACTTCGGATTTCTTTGTAAACTCAGGCAAGTCCAGCAGACAGGTTCGAAGCATATAGGCTGCTGTCACAAAGTAAATCTTATTGACCGCCAAGAAGATACCGGTTCAAAGCATATACCGGCTGCCAGGAAGATTTACAAAGTAATATGTCACAAACTATTTACCCTCACGCAGGCTCCTGAGAAAGGAATAATACTTAATAACGTAAAACAAGAAAATAGTTTTACTAGGTCATGGTCGATCGAAATACTACTGTTTTTGTTTGAGGTCCCTTTGGTCGAGTGCATTGACGAGACCACTCTTCACCACCGCTGTCTGGGGCAGTGCGAGTGGGATTCCACTCCAAAGCTCTGAGAAAATAGAACTTGTATTCAAGACCGGAGTTTCCCCCAATTTGAGGTAAAAATGAATAATTTTGGGCCAATCCAAATCTTGATTACCCTCGCACACTAGTATTCACACACTAGTATTTTTAAAGGCACAATTCGGGACAAATCTGTTCCCGACTGTGAAAATGCTCCTAAATCTATGACTGCCTCGTGACCAAATATTACAAAACACAACTTCAACGATCTAATGTGTTCATTCGACGGCATATTTATGGAAAACTGTAACCTACAAACCCTGATAAAGATAAGTAGAACGAGAGTTTCAGATGTATTTATAACTTTCATCTCTATCCCAACCCTCTTCGCCGAATTAGAGATCTAAATTAAACTCTAAATTAACAGAACCCTAAGCTTCTTCAAAACACAAACTATTATCGTCTTTTCTACTGTATTCCGAAACAACAGAATCACAACACACCTCCACACTATTGTAAATAAATGCAACATTCTTTTACTATTTACAGAGATCTTCAACCGGTTTTCGAGCTTGTTCGGCCAAACTCGCTTCCAACATACAAATTTATCATTCTAGACCATTTTTATGCTAAAATCTCGCCAGATTAACTCTCGGTCGTGACAAATTTCGGGTCTTTGGACACAGCTTTGAAGAATTCGAAATGGTCATTTCAAAGTGCAAATTTTCTAGTTTAAAACCTTGTACGGGCCATTCTTGAAGATTTTAATGTCAAATTAAACCCCGCAGCTTGCATAAACGAAATAGATCTAAATTAAACCCCGCAGCTTGCATAAACGAAATAGATCTATCCAGAACGACCTGACAATTTGCATTTTTCTATAGCTCGAAACGAAATAGATCCATCCAGAACGATGTTTGAAATAGATCCATCCGGAACGGAGTTTGCATTTTTCTATAGCTTGAAACGAAATAGATCCATCCGAAACGATTTCAAACATCGATGTACTCTGTGGTTCACGGTTCCCTGGATTTGCCTCCCTTCCATTACCGAGAGCTCCCCGCATCGCCTATCTCCAAAGCTTACAATTCCCCAGAAAATGCATCCTCCCAACTGTCCAAAGGAGCGTTGGCAAGCCTGTAAGCCACATGCATGTACCTAAAGCGCNNNAAGCCTGTAAGCCACATGCATGTACCTAAAGCGCCGACAATAGACGTCTGTAATATTATTTTATTGTTTTCCACATTAATTTTCAGTGACAGCGCATTCAATACTGCAATAACATGGCACTATTTAATTTTTTTATAATTTCCATGACCCACGCTATTATGATATATTTTCATTGCCATGCGGTTAAAATCGAATTAAGTCATGCGGTTAAAATCGAATTAAGTTAACAATCAAAATTATAAGTCATGGGATTTTCTGGTTAAAAATCAATTAATATAAAGTTAAAATATTATAATTATATATATAGTCAAAATGGAAGTAGAAGAAGTGGGTTCGCTCGGGCTTTTTAAAGTGTTATTAAAGGTAAGTCAGAAGTGTTTTTATTATTTATTTTGAATAATAAAATAAAATTTATAATGTTTTTAATTATTAATTAAAAATAAATAATAAATTATTATTATTATTATTTACCCAATTTACATTCTATGAATTATGGAAGAGAGTACTTAAAGAGTTTTCTAAGAAAGTTTCTTTGAAAAAAAAACTACATTTATAAATATTAAATTTTTTTATAAACTACAAATTATTTTAATTAGAAATCTAATTGTGGCTTGATACAAACTTCTTGTTCTTGTACACTCTACTTTGTTGTTGTTCTCTTTATTATTGCTCATTTATTAATTAAAAAAATACTGTAATACTGTAATAGGAACGAAATCCATTTCTGCCTTTATTATTGCTCATTTATTAATTAAAAAATACTATAATAGGAACGAAATCCATTTCTGCCGTCTAGTTAGAGTTATATTCTCAGTGGTTAGGGTAAAGGTTTTGGATCTCCTCCTAATTAAGGTTAGGGTTTTGGATCCTCCAAAAGCTTCACAAGTATGAGTAACAAAACATGATGTGACTTTTGCATAGGATTGTAATTGATAAAGCAATAACTAACTTGTTGATGTTGAGAGATTTCTCCTCCTAACTTCTTTTCAAATTTACAAAGCATATTTAGAAAGTTATGGATGAAATCTACATCTAAAAAAGTTGACTTGTCTATATTTTCATTATTTTGGACCCAAAAATATTATTTAAATCTTGAATTAGACTCTAGAAGTTCAAGACCCCAAATTTCTAAATTGAAGATCTATCTTGAGATGGACCTTGCCAAATCTATAATTTTGATTTTCCACTCTATAGAACCAAGAAAGAAAAAAATATATACTTAATTCATTTTGGATCACAATTCTAAGGAATAAATGAAATCTTTGTATTATATATATATATCTTTGTTATCACTATAAATTACTTAGAAGCTAGTATTAGAAATGGAGAAAATGCCTTATATGTTGCTTATGAACTCAAAAAACATATTTTGGTAAAAATCATTGGTTTAGGTCTCAAAACTATGGTTACTTGCACAAGAATCATTTGTAACATGGACCAATGAAAAAATCCATTGTTTAAATCTCAAAATCATAGTGTAGTGTCCCCATTTTGATCTCTTGATTATTTTGTAATCTATTATGGTCAATGTTGTTTTAGTTCGAGATGGATATTTAATTACCATGCCTTGGTAATATGGACATATTAAACATTATATATATATATATATATATATTATTCTTAGTTAATGAAGAATCTAAACAATTGATCGAGGACAAGCACCTACCAGGGCCATGATACCATGAGTGGCGAAGAGTGAGGGGTCCTAAAGGGGGTTCTACATGTCAAAGATCCCAAGCCACCTTGCCAACTTATTTTGTGAGAAATTATCCTTTTCTTCCTTTGATTTACCCAAAGTCGGTCGTTGAATGAATGTAAGGATGTTGGTAGAAGAAGTCACCTCCATAGTAATGAGAGTATGGGCAAGTACCCATGTGATGAGATTGATGACATGAACTACATGGGGAGAGGTGGATGAGAGGATCCTCTCATCAACTTATTGAGGTATGGTTTGAGTACAATGAGTCTTAGGAACATGTGAGGGACTCAAAGCTTGCCAAAAAAAAGGAGAAATTTGAGTAGAAGGAGGAGTTGAGTTTTGGGGGAAGGAGGGGAGAGAAAAAAGAGATTTTTTAGGCATCCAAAAAGAGCCAACCATAGCAAGTGAAAGAATAGTCAAGAAAAATAAGTTCTTGCCACCAGAAGTAGAGTTGGAAATCTGGGAAATCAATGAGTTACATGATTGCAGCTAGGACCTTGTTGGGCACACACATAAGAGCATAGAAGGGGGAGACTTATGAGGGATTGTGTAACAGAAAAGGGAGTTATCTTTGTGTGTTGTGTGGGGCAAGCAATGGGGTTCCCAAGAGCTATTTGTTGTTCTTGAGAACTTAGCAGATTGTTCCCAGGGGATTAAATTATGTTTTGAGTTGATTCATTGCCCAGAAAGTTCCGAGAAGTGTAAATTTCTCCCTTGTGCTTTGATATCCTAGCTAGGGGGTGGCATGTTGCTAAAAAATTGATATGCAACAATGCTTGCTGTTGGGTGGTAAATCTCTTGGACAACAAATTTTAAATAGATAAGTATTTCAGTCTTGCTTTGCAAAAATTCATATATATAGTCATGTCGGGTGAAACTACACGAGATGTACAGAAAAATAAATTTTAATGGTCATAGAACTGAATGGTTGTAGCATTCTATGATTCTTGAGTGTAAGGACTATTTATTTTGTCGGTTTGTGGAGTGAGAAATGATGGGTTGGTCAAAAGAATTGAAGAAGCACAAATTTTGTGTTGCCTATGTGCAAGGATTCAATCATCTTGTTGGTTATATATATTGATATTCATATCTCCTTGAATGCATATATAGTGGTAGTGTGATTAGAGTTCTAAAATAAAATAAAAGGTTTAATTTATGGGAATGAAAACTGTAAATGTTGCTTTCCCTAAATTGCTGAGATTAACGAACCCAATTAATAAATTATGGCATAAATTATATAGAATTGTATTATGGGTTTGATTCCTATGTGCAACCTCATAAACTTTGACACAGTTAGCTAGTGCTATATGTGCCTTGTGCAATTTCAATTAACGGAAGCCCAAATGCTCTCAATAATATTGCTCTCACTCCATTCACTTACTCTAAATTCTAGGTATGAATGGATATTGAAGGATGGTGTTGATTAGAAATTGTACACCCTTGAAACCTCTTCACAACATCCTTCAAGAGTTTCCCTTGAGATATGAATCACCTTCTGCATACATCTTAAAGGAAAATCGTGTGGATTGGTTATAAGATCCATTTAGTCTTTGATTGAGCATGAACAATACTATATCCCCGTGAGATTAAATCATACGAACTACCAAGAATCGCCTCAAGTAGGTTGAAAGAACCTCAGAAATGAAAGGGGATGTTTATCGAAATTCAACCAAATGTTTGCTTGGTCAACTGGTCAATGAGTTCATGGTCACTGAGTTCATGAACTCATGACACAGATGACTAACCAATACCTTGAAAAGGGAAAGACAATGCTTTTATTTACAATAGGATATGACTTCATTGTTGTTATTCTTAAACCAAATTAAGTTGGAAAAACTCTTTATTTTGCTCAATTTCTCTCAATCTTTATAAAATAAAAAATAAGACAACAACATTTAAAATTGATATATTTAATTAAAATAATGCTTTACAAAATATTTCATTATTTCAATTGTAATAATAAACATAGATTAATTAAAATGTCACACACCCACTACAACAACTTAGATTTTTCGTCTTTTTCTTTGAGGAACAGAATCCTCGAGACTTCTATGGGGCCTAGCGCAGACCCTCTCTTTCCTTATCCTCTTCCAAACGACCACAAGCTGGCCTTAGCACAAGCGCCTTTCGCAACTCGCGAGTCGGG
>CBVK0100364366.1:0-12996 GCA_900067695.1 Picea abies | reverse complement strand
TTCCGATCTCACATGATGATGTTGAAGAAGCTATATATTTTATAAAAATTTCCAAATCTAGGGGTGATATTGTTGAAAATTCTCTTTCCACAATTCTTGAACCAACATCCTTGTCAGAGAAACAACGATAAGCCTTTGAGATCATATTACGACACTTAGTTGAATATGAACATCGTGAACCTCTTCACATGATTATACAGGGAACTGTTGGCACTCGAAAGTCTTTTCTTATTCACTGTATTTTTAATGCTCTTTCTGCTTCAGTAGCTACTCGCCATAGTCCATTGCTTTTACTCGCTCCAATAGGAATAGTTACTTTTAATATACATGCAGAAACAATACACTCCACTCTAAAAAATCCTATCAAAGATATGAGACCACTACAAGGACAATCATTGGCAATATTTCAAGAAGAAATGAGACATATTCGATCTATTTTGATTGATGAAATGAGCTTTATAGGACCAATATTATTCATACAGATAGATTCTTGATTACGAGAAGCATTTCCCAATAAAAACACTTTTCCTTTTGGTGGTATATCCATCATTCTTGTGGGTGACCTTCGTCAATTGCATCTTGTCAAAAATAAGCCTTTGTATGCAGGTAATACAACAGGGAAAGTTTTATGGAAAAACTTCAACATTGTTGTTACTTTGGATATAATATTTCAAAAACAAAAAAATCATCGAAGGCAAGGCAATTTTTGATAACTCTTGAGTAACATAAGAAATGTTGAACCTGTTATTGATGATTGGGATCTTCGTATGTCAAGGGTTGATGTGAGTTTTTCTCCAGTGGAAAGGAGTTTATTTCATTAAGCAGTTCACTTAGTCCCAACAAACGATTTGGTCACCTTGCATAATAGACAAATGTTAAAGTCATTAAATACTCCNNNGATTTGGTCACCTTGCATAATAGACAAATGTTAAAGTCATTAAATACTCCAATTGCACGATTTGTGGCTGAGCATACAAGATGAGATAAAATTGTTGGTGTTAATGATTATCAACTAGAACATGATGTTTTTCTATGCCTTGGTCAACATGTCATGTTGACATGTAACTTGTGGGTTGAAGTCAGCTTAGTTAATGGTGCACTTGGTTACATTCAACAAATTTACTATTGCCCTCGCACAAAGCCACCCCAACTTCCAATGTTCACTACTGTTCTTTTTAATAAGTACATTGGTGTTCCTTTCGACAAAAATAATTTGAATTTGGTTCCCATCACACCTATTACAAGAGGAAATCAGAAACAAATTCCTCTAAAGATGGCATGGGCCCTTACTATACAAAAATCACAGGGGTTGACCTTAGATCGAGCTTCTATTGATATAGGCAAGAAAGAGAATCAAGGGTTGACCTTCACATCCATATCAAGAGTGAAATCGATAGATGGTTTACGCATATCTCCACCTTTCTCTTTTCAACGTTATGCCAAGATGAAAAATAATGCTTATGTTACTATTAAGAAGAAAGAGTACCAACGATTACACTCCTTATCATTGTAGCGTCGCATGTAAGTACTTTATCTCTTCATAAAATGTGTCTGTTTTGTTGATTTTTTGTCATTCGTAGTTACTATTCTTCTATTAATCTTATCTTCTCCATTTTTTTATATGTTTTATACCTTTAGTAGTTTCATTTTACTATGTCTATAACAAAAGCATATAATTATTTATATTGTTACATTCATTTACTACTAACCAATAAAATTTCAACAATCATATTATTACGCATGGAAATAAATGTTTATCCGATTCTCATATGCATAGTTGGACTCTCCTACATGTAATATTTCATGCTAATATTTTTTGTAACTCATGAAGCAAATAGAAGAAAATTTCCATACACACATTCTATTTCTATTTCACCTCATCGTTTATTTATTTTTGTTTTTCCTATCCTGCAGTTATGGACAACTCAGATGCTTTGAAGTTTGGTTCTTCTTTGCATGAAATAACGCAACTGGAGCATTTTCTTCATGGCATTCAATCTATGGTCACCAACCAACACCGTGAATTGATCGACTTATTTGATCGATCTTTGCACTGCTTGTCTACGCTAAAGGAAATTATACATACATATATGCATATATGTGATAGGGAAGCAAGGAGACACTTGAGAAAAGATTGGCTTCATAGACAAAATGGTCATGGTTGATTCGATATTAATTGTTGTTGTCGATGCCACCAATCTGGTTGCATATTAGAGTAAGATTCTAACAATTTTATGGGATTCTAACAATGTTTTTTAATCTATATATTTTATCCCTTTCCTTCTATGTTATAGAATGTTTTTGAAACTGATCAAACTTTTTGTTGTTTTCATTATACATTATAATTCTAATTATTGTTGTATTTTTCTCAACCAAGATTATGGACAACATAGATTTTTCAAGCTTTAGTTGGTCTCTATATCAAATCGCCAAACAAGAAAAATATTTTTCTCTCTTAAAAAATTTCATCTATGTTCGAATTGATATAGAGTGTCACATATTTGACAATACATTTCATTTTTTGTTAAACCTGAAGAATTCAATGTTGCAACTACAACATATTTTTGTAATGATTGGTGTTGTTGTAAACTCACCTTCCATTTATCATGGATTGGTATAATCTTTATATAGTTGTTGAGTAAAATTGTAATGAACAGAGTTTACAAAATTTTGAACATATGTTTTCTTAAATTCGAAAAGATATTTTCGAATTATATTTCTTAACTTTTATTCAGATGTTTGTTTAAGAACAATTTTAGAAATATTCATATATTATATGACCTTTTGGATGAAAATATGATCTGAAAATATCATATGCCATTTTGATCATTTCGAAATTCTTCTTTCATGCATTGCTATCTTTTTTATTTCTCTTTTTTTATTACTATATATATATATATATATATATATATATATATGGATTTATTTTCTACCCTTATACAAGGAAACACCATTTTTTTTACTGAAAACAAATGATTAAAGGTTCATGAGCATTAACAATGCAACACAGCTCAAAAGTGATGGATGCAAATAAGTCACAGATTTTATGATGGTGCAATTTTTAAGTTATATGATCCACATCTGCCATTAATATATAGAAATAAAATTCACAATCTACTAAGGGATAAAATCTCAAAACTATGATCTCAATATTATGATCTTACCCACACCATAATATATTATGTATATATCGATGCAAATAAGTCAAAGATTTTATGATGTTGCAATTTATAAATTACATTATTCACATGTTACATAAAGAATGCAACACAACTATAACTAATATTTAAAGTGAAAATGAAAAATGCATCCCCTGATAAAAGCATTTTATCGACACAACAATGATGAACTTTTCCCACTTTCCCACTATCATAACCATTTGCAAATGTCTCCATCATCTACCCTTATACAAGGAAACATCATTTTTTTACTAAAAACAAATGTTTAAAGGTTCATGAGCATTAACGATGCAACACAACTCAAAAGTGATGGATGCAAAGAAGCCATAGATTTTATGATGGTGCAATTTATAAGTTTTATGATCCATATGTGCCATTAATATATAGAAAGAAAATTCAATACTATGATCTCAATACTATGATCTTACCCACACCACTATATATTATGTATATATGGATGCAAATAAGTCATAGATTTTATGATGTTGCAATTTATAAATTACATGATCCACATGTGGCATAAAGAATGCAACACAACTAAAACTAATATTTAAAGTGAAAATGTAAAAGGCATCCCAAAATAAAAGGATTTTATCGACACAACAATGTCAAACTTTTCCCACTTTCCCACTGTGATCAACATTTTCCAATGTCTCCATCTAACTCTTTTTGGTCAACGTCGCATTAGGACGAATATTTCCCAACATCACAATGTGTCTTTACAATTTTTTTTTTTAGGTTTTACTTTATTTATACTTTATACTTTATTAATTTATTATTTAATAATGTTTAAATCCTTCACTAATACATACTTGTATTAATTATTAGTGCATAAATATATTAATTATAATTTCTTTATAATATTAATGTATTAATATATTATTTTTAATATATTTGTAATTTCTTTTAACCATGTGACGTTTTTTTCTCAACGTTGCATTATCACAAATATTTCTCATTGTCATATTGTGACATGCCTTTTCCAACGCCACCATGCCACTTTAATAACATTTCCCAAATTTGCATTCCGACGTCCATTTCCCAATGTCACTTTGTGCCTTTAATAATATTTCCCAATGTCACACTTTGACGTGCATTTTCCAATGTCACAATGCGACTTTAATCATTTTTCATTTTTTTTTTACTTTATTAATACTTTAAAATTTATTAATGTATTCTTTAATAATGTAAAAATACTTAATACATCATTCTATGTATTATTAATATATTAATTATAATATATATTTTTACTTTTATTAACATTTTAATACATTACTTAAGTAATACATTCTTATAATATAATAATGTATTTATGTGTCTATGTATTATTACAATATTTATGTATTATTATTTTAATAATCTTATTATTTTATTCATGTATTACTTTATTATTCTATAAATAGTTTATTGTTGGTTTAATACTTAAATTTTAATACTTTCATGTAATATTATACTAATATTTATTTTTATTTTATAGTATTTAATGTAGTTTAAATATTTTATTTTATAAATTGTTTATTTATGTATTACTATTTTATTAATGTTTTACTTTAGTACATTTATTTTATAAAGTGATTTTTTCTATTAATACATTAATCATTATTAATCATATTTATAAAGTGATTGATGCTATTAATAATAGGTTATTATTAATTAATAAATTAATTATGTACTAATATATTAATGGCAGTCCCTAAGGCATGTTAGTCGTCAACTAGCAACAATCACTTTATAAAAGTGGTTGTCATTTTTCACCTTTACAAATTAATGAGGCCGATCGGCCTATATCAACCACTTTTATAAAGTGGCTTTTGCTAGTTATTGTATTTGTAAGCCTCATCATCTTTGTGATTGATTGGAAGAGGCATTGTGATTTGTGACATATCTTGGAAATGTTATGGTAAGATGCTCTCTTGTTCCAGTTTATTATAAAATTATCACACAGGTTCATTTCTTTCACATATTCATGGTACACACACTAGGAACATCCTCGACCATAATCATAAAATTGTACTGATTAACATCTTCATTAATGAAACCGATAGAATTATATACAACAAAAATGGCTAGAACTTTAAGGCTTAATTACATTTTTTTTATTACAGATAAATGTTGAATGGTCTTATTTGTCTAGCTCATGGTTATGGTTAGTTTTAGATTTTAAGTTTTTTAGGAATATAATCTTTTAGTTAAAGTTTTATACTTCTAACTCGCCTCTAATAAAATATTGGATGCTTTTGCTCTCCTATAGATTTTTGCTATTTGAAGTGTTCCATCCCAATCAATACTACACAATCTACAATGTGGTCATCAAAATAAATATGTATTATGCATTTAAGAGTAATAAAACCCATCATGTGGAATAGGTTTCATTTCAGAAAGAGTGAACAGAGATGCAAGAGATCCAAAGATCCATTGGGTTATTCCAAAGGATAAAACCTAAGAACAAATGGGTAAGGAGATGAAACTCGACATGATTTTGTGCCATTTAGATGCATGTTTTGTGTTCATTTTTTATTCATGCTTTTTATCACAAATTTAACTTTTATTCTGTCTTGAATATCGAAAGATTTAATTTTTCCAAATATAAGATCAAAACATAGGAACAACCCTTTAATTTCTCCAACTATGAGAGAGATCAAAACATAGGAATAGGAAAAATGTACATTAATTAAAACATACATAGAAAGAGCCAAAATGTACATCAATTAATGTAAGAGCTTTGTCAACACATAAATTCAAGAAAATGTGAAAATTAAGTTACCAAAACAACACAGCGGGCTCGAAACATGGGATGGCTTCAACTCTAAAGGGTCGAGCTTGAAGGCATAATCCTTCACACCCTTCTTAGGAGCGTTTTCCCCTTCATCTCACACACCGGGCTCGAAACATGGGATGGCTTCAACTCGAAAGGGTCGAGCTTGAAGGAATAATCCTTCACACCTTTCTTAGGAGCGTTTTCCCCTTCATCTCTCTTGGCTTTTGCAAGGGAAAATATCCTCCTAAATTCAAGAGAACGTGAAAATTATGTGACCAAAACAGACACACCGAGCTCTAGAAATGGGATGGCTTCAACTCGAAAGGGTCGAGCTTGAAGGAATAATCCTTCACACCCTTCTTGCGAGCGTTTTCCCCTTCATCTCTGCTGGCTTTTCCAAGGGAAAATATCCTCCTTCCTCAGGATAGGATGTCTTACATCAAGTTCTTTGTTCATATTCATAGGCGCTCTTGTGTTTATGGAGGAGAGGGGTAGCACCGCCACCAGCAAGGCTGTTTTGATTCTTCAAAAGTTTCATAGCAATCTTCCTTCCTCCGGATAGGATGTCGTTACGTCAAGTTGCTTTGTTCATATTTTTTTTGGCGCTCTTGTGTTTATGGAGCAGAGGGGTAGCATTGCCACCAGCAAGCTTGTTTTAGTTCTTCAAAATTTTCATAAAAAAGAGTAATCTAATTCTTTGAGCTATACAATGGGTTGGAGTAGACCTTTCCATATCATAATAATCATCTCCTTAACACGTGCACAATAATCATCTCCTTTAGCCACTCTAGGAGGTCGTAGTAAGGTAGAAAGCAATGTGCACTTTGCATGGAGGTGGAAGGTGCTACTCTAGCTTTAGTGCTGGGTACACTTCATGCAGTTAGGGTACATATAGTGAGGAGGGTGTGAGCCTTAATCAAATTTATTTATTTTTTAAATGAATTTCAAACGGTGAGAATTAAAAAAATATTTTTGCTCTCCACCATATATTTAGTTGGTTCATAGAAAAATGAAAATTAATAAAAATAACTCACAAATGTAAAATTTAAAAAAATATACAAAATGTCCACTTAATGTTAGAAAACAGACAAACATATTAATAAAAATAACCATAGTTGACCTTGGGCGAATGCTATAGTTCCTAGCAGGAGGCAGGGACTAATAAAAAAACTTAATATTCAGTTGTTATATAAAATTAACTGGGTCACCAATGAATTTGCGGAGAAGTTCAACATCCAACAATAGACCTTCTCTTATATCCAATCCATATTGTGCGATTTTACACGTGTTTTCACAAACTAAGACTGCAAACTTTCGGTTCCCATCATCTTCATTCTCGGTCTGAGTAAAACGCTCAAACATATGAACCAGGTCCTTTACTATATCTAAACCTCGTCTCAGAATACAAGTAGCTAATTGGCCTTCTTCCATAGCTATATCTCTAATAAGCCTAACACGCTTCTCAAGGGCCTCGGAATTATGCCACGCGTCCGTTTGAGCCTCAATAAGTTGTCCCTCCATAAAGCCATTCATCTCCTTTGATCTCTCAACTTCTCTGTAGATGCAGATAATTACAGCATTAGCCAGTGCCGTCACGTACCTCCGATCGAAATTTAATAGTGACACCCTCACTGCTCTCAGAATAGCAATCACGTGATTCAAATCTTCGCTGCTGATATCCTTTGCATTTCTTTGACATAATATACTGAGGGTACACGGATATCCCACCCGAACGGCTCTTATGGTTCTCCCACGTCGAAGACAAATCAAGGCATTGCAAAATTGTGCAAAATTGTCGCAAAACAAGGGATTGCATTTTTATATAGCCCTGATTATTATTATTAACATGGCGTACAATCGCGATTAAACGTAAAATCAGCATGTATCGTTTGGTGGAATTTTCTTCCAGGTTCCCAATAATTGCAATTTTCTCCACGTGATCACATTCCATTTATTACGACATCAATTATCCTCACGATTTCCTTACCTACATCTAGAGCAGCATCTTTGGCGTCCTTTTCGTTTAAAGTTTGGCAAATGACTTTCTTAAAATGTTCTGAAAATGAAACTCACAAAACAAGCGTATTCTCTTCCATATTTTCACCCACTGCTCCTCTGTTACCGCTCTCCCTTTAACATATTTACGTAAAGTCATTAGATATCGCTTCATCTCTCCCCCGTCCAGAATTTTTGAATACTCGGCGATTACGGTTTTTCGAGGAAATCCATGAAGTTTAATGAAATGCTTCATTTCTTTTCTCAAATCTATTTGGGGAATAACGCTTTTAATGTCAAACCATTGTCTAGTAAGAGGATTGCGGGCATGGCGTTCAATTTCCCAAATGGTCTGTAGAGTTTTTCTGTTATAGAGAAGCTGCGTGGGATCTTGATCCAGTGGTAGTCGAACTGGGTCATAAGCAAGTTCTCCGCTGATGATCTCCATATACCTGTCGGGTATCATTTCCTTTCGATCTTCGCTCACTATTTCCATTTCCGTTTGTCCTTCGGCAATTATTTCCATCTCCGTTTCCGTTTGTCCTTCGGCGTGTATTTCCATCTCCATTTCCGTTTGTCCTTCCATGATCACTGTCCGTGCTGGATTCGTACCCACGAGTCTCAGAATTACATATAAAAAAACTCAGCACCACACAAAAGGATGATCACTGTCCCTGCTGGATTCGTAGCCACGAGTCTCAGAATTACATATAAAGTAGCTCAGCACCACACAAAAGTATGTAAGCATAGCGAAGTACAAATTTGATTCTGTTAAAGATATGATTACTTATTTGTACAGAAGCTGAGGCTAATTACGCAATGGGCAATGGGCACAATTAATCACCTTTTAATCTAAAATTCTAATCTAATGGCTAACAATTGAAGATGCTGGCATATTCTTAGTCGTCCTCCCAAATGAATGAATATGATTTACTCTTCATAACTTCCTTGTATTTTTGGATGCATCAGTTAACCTGTTTACTTTTTAACATTTAACTAATCATATTAAAAAATTACTGTAACACTATATGATAGCCACTTTTAAATGATTAAGCTTTGGGATTACCACCACGAATTTCATTTTCTGCTTTTGATTAACTATCTATGCGTTTGATTTTCTGGCTGTTGGTTTCATTTTCCGACTATCCACTGTCCGAGAGTTTCATTTTATATGGATGCATGTTGGAATACGTAATTTCTACCGCCATTAAAGCAGAACATTTTACTCAACCACTAAATTTCTAGAAAGTTCACCGATGGTGACAACACGGCTNGTTTAATCAATCAATCAATACAATCTATTTTGTGGGTTATTTGTCTGTGTGTTCTGCGTTTGATCTCTTCATCTTGGTATCAGAGCGCAGGACTGGGCTCACTCCCTCACAAGAGGGCCCAGGATCCTGAGAGGAGACCCCAGCAGTATTGTGACAATTGAACATTGACTTAGCAGTATGAGAATCAGAGAGCAAGAGAGCTCATGTGCATTGTTGGAGAGGAAGCTGCAGCTTCCAGGTTAGCGTGAGAGCTGAAGAGCTGCAACGAAAACACAAGAGTCTTCAAGGAGAGCAGAGCAAGTGTAAGCTGTGAAAGTTGTGTGGTTGTGGCTGAGAAAAGAGCCCAGATCGGTGAGAAAAGTGTAGTCGTGGCTGAGAGCCCAGATCGAGAGCAGTACGCTCGGAGAGGACCTACCGAGCCAGAGAAAAGGCCGCAGAGTAAGCTGAGGAGAGGTCCCACGTGATGTTGAGGAGAGTCGTGGGAGCTGAAGAATTTGTTGTTGTGAGAAACGGAGAGTTGAGGAAGCCCCAGCTTCCAAAAGAACAGTGAGAGCTCAGGGAGAGACGTCCCGTAAGCAACTGACCATGAAGGCAGCTCAGAAGTCTACACCGAAGAAGCCCACGTAAGGAAAAAAAACGTTTTTTGTTGTTGTTTTGCTGTCATTGCAGGGAGAAGAAAGCCGAGGGATCCCACAAGTGGACAGCCGGTTCTATTGAAGGCAAAGTCTATAAGTCAGTTTCGAGGTTCTAGAAGGCTGGTCTGCAATTCCCGGTTGGAAGTATTGCTCGATTCCTAAAGTTGGGAAACTCTGTAGAACGCGTTGATGCAGGGGCTCCTGTTTATTTGGCTGCGTTTGGAGTATCTGGCATCAGAAGGTCGTTGAAGCAGCCCCTCTAGTCAAAAAGAGAATGCGAGATGGAAATCTTCATCTTTCATGAGTGTGGTCGTAAGCATTGTTAAGTGAAAATCACCGTCATAAAGGTATGCGCTATGTTACATGTTACATGTTACATGTTACATCTTCAGATTAATCTTATTTTTTAAATGTTACATGCATGGAAGGCCATATGTGATGAAAGCTTAGTCATGGAAGAGTTTGTGAGAATAAGAATGGAGAATAGTGAAATCAAAGTCACTTTAATGGAAATTACAAGGTTCTTGGAAAAGACAAATAGCATGAGTGAAGTGTTTTTTTAAAGAGATATGAAGCGGTGTTGTTGTGTTAAAAGTGGTCATGTGGGTCTCATCTTTCCAAGGGAGTTGAGTCAAGTAGAGTAAATGTTTTCCATGTTTTGGTTAGGTGAGAATTTTATTATTGAAAGTGTTTGGAATGGTCATTGAGTCAAGTTGTAAAAGGTAAGAGTTAAGTTATAAAAGGTGAGAAAGTCAAGGTCGAGGTCAAGTGCCTAAGTCATGTGTGATTTCAAATTAGAGTTGGATAATATTTGGCATCTGTTGTGATAATAAGAAATGGGCTTATTAGGCATATTGGATGGGTTTATTTGTAATTTGTTGGGCATTTAGTAAAGAATGTGGAATTTTTGTACCTGAGATGAAATGATGCATATATGATGTAAGGGGTGCATGATCGGTAGTACCCGACACCCTAGAGGTTTTTGAGTTGTAAAGCTTAGCCATAGGCATAGGCAAGCTATATTCCCCAAGAGGTTGTTGGTCCAAAGTTGTAAAGATTAGCCATAGGCAAGGCAAGCTATATTCTCCAGTGTTTAGTAAGCCCTGTTAAGACAGGCCTACATGGATTAATATGATCATGTAGTGTGTATCCCTCTAAGGCATAAAGAGTGGATGTGGCATCAAACTGTGGAATTAACCACTAGATAGGTACGAGGGTGATGAGGTGTACTTCTATCTAAGTTTGATGGTGATTGGAGAAGTTAGATATTTGATTAAGGGGAAGACTGTGAGATTAAGTAATCTCAGAGTATGAGTTGGGACCAAGTTATGACTAAAGGAGTTTAATGTATTGATGAACCATGTATGTGAAAAGGATACCTAGAGAACTGGCGAGTACAACGGATGGTACCCATGTATCTCAGTAGATGGATCTCTTTTTATATGGACATCAATGATCAAGTTGTTTTGCAGGTACAAACGAAGAAGCAAAAATGATGAAACTCAAGTGAGCGTATGTTGTGTAATAAAGTAGCAAATTAAAGGAAGCCCAACCAAGATAGAAATTGAATATGATGACATGACTCGGATAAAGACCTAACCAAGACATGTATTTGTTAAAGAGGAGACATTGCAGATCAAAAGAGCAACTTGACCAATTTGAATATTTGAGAGAAGCATTGGACATTGAACATATTGATGTAATTAGTGGTAGAAATTAAGGGGGAGTGTTGGAATACATAATTTCTACTGCCATTAAAGAAGAACATTCTACTCAACCACTAAATTTCTAGAAAGTTCACCGATGGTGACAACACGGCTCAGATATTTCTGCTGCTGCGAGAACTCTCCAGATTGTCTAGAGTCTTCTAAAGCCTCTATAAATACGAGGCAGATGTATCTGGTTTAATCAATCAATCAATACAATCTATTTTGTGGGTTATTTGTCTGTGTATTCTGCGTTTGATCTCTGCATACAGGCCGAATGGAAGATGGCGACCATTGTCCGTGTGTTTCATTTTAAATACACTAATTAATCAGTGGTTATTGCTTCTTGTAAATATCAGTTCAAGCGCGCGTTTTAGTGCCGGATGGCGGCTACTGTATCAATGATGGCAGCCCGAATGGAGGATGGCGGCCACTCTCTGCGCATTTCACTTTAAATACACTAATTAATCATTGGTTGTTGCTTCTTGTAAATATGAGGTATCAATTAGGTTTTTTTTATAATTAAATTGAAGATTTTTATTGAATGAGGAATTTTCTAACAGTAGATACCTTTCGGCGTTTTATAGCCGCGAGTTAGAGGTTGTGCTAGTTTTATTATTAAAGAAGTAAGGTTAAAGAAGTAAGGTTAGAGGAGCTAGTCGACCATTTCTAAATTTAGGAGACAACTGACATAAGAGATATGCGTCCGGTTTTGTATTGTTATTTGAAGTTAAATTGTGTAGATACTTTTTGAAATGTTCAAATATTTTCTGTCAAAACAGTAGAAACCAAACCAATATATTTAGGTTTTTTTTGTATAATCATGTTAGAGTTAAATAATGTAGGTAGTTTTTGAAATGTTCAACATTTTGAGTGGACATTCTGTTAGTCATTAGAGATAAATGAGTGGAGTAGACACTTTAAAAAATGAACTTTTCAAAAACTATCTACATAGTTTAACTCTATAATAATTATAGAATAGTTATGACAAATTATGAAAACATACACAACAATATTTAAATTTTATTAAAAACACTTGTGAATTTATCAAATAAATAATAACATGATATAAATAAAAAATATTTAAAATTAATGTTTATTTGTAATTTTAAAATTATTTTAAAATTTTTAATTATTTTAAACTTTTAACTTTTTTTAATTGCAGAGTAATCATACAATTTAAGTGCAGTGTAATCAAATTGTATAATGTTAATGCTTCTTAACTTTAATATACAACATATTTTTCAAATTTAAAAATAAAATTTACTTGCAACTTTCAATAGATATTTAAAAAATGATAAAAGAAAAAAAAAATTGTAATGTTTAAAGAGTGCATGACATGGTTTGGAGTTATTTTATTAATGTAATAAAATAAATGCTAAATGAATTATATATATAAATAAAATATTAAAATAAATGTTAAAAGAATTATATATATATAAATAAAAT
>CBVK0100364365.1:0-12996 GCA_900067695.1 Picea abies | reverse complement strand
GAAAACATTTATCATTCCCAGATGCACAATGTCCCAAAATCTTCAAACTCATTAATATCAAGATTCTCAAGAAATGAGAAAAAGGTATTGTACACCAATGCATGATTCATGCCAACCCCCCCCCCNNNCCATGAGGGGGAAAATTTTTCATAATTTAAGATCAAAAAATGCCAAGAATCATGCAATTTCACTACTTCAAATGCAAGGATGCCCCCAATCTAATATAAATCAAGAAATTAAATCTTTTTGTTTCAAAAATTTCACTAAAAGCAATAATGAACTTTCTTAAAGCAAAGAAACCCAAACTAGTCTTTTCAATTGCATGAGGAAAGTGATCTTTCAAAACAACAAGCAAATGATAAAGACCAAGAAAACTCAACTTTCAACCGATCATCGGTTCTTAACTAATCAAACACACTCATATTCTGAAGTTAGAGAGAATGGTTTTGCCAAGAAAAGTCAAGACAAAATTGACAAGAAGAGCCTTGAAATCCTAAGACTGTTCATGCACGCAAACGAAGACAAGAAAGACATCAATCACTGGTCCAAGAAACTTTTATGAGGCACCTAGACTGATCTAGGCAGTTGAAGATGCCAAAACTCAAATCCAAAAATTTGAAAAAATGGGTTCGCAGGCTAGCAATACTACACAGTGCGAGAATTAGGCATTCTCGCAGGTGACCCTTGAGCAAGGTGCGAGAACCTCGCACTGCAACCTAAAGCCAGAGTGTGAACTCTGTGGATCCTCGCAGGCTATAGTGAAGTACAGTGCGAGAACCTCTGAAAATAGTCAATTTTTTGGAAAATGAAGAAAAAATTGAAAAGGCCTCTGGACCCAGAGGGTCTATCAGGATATCCTGAAGACTCGGAGATTGATAGGACAGGAGAAAAGTGAAACCAGAGAAAATGGCCACAGAAAATATCAAAAGCCACAAAGAAAATGGGATTGTTCCCCAGTGGAGTCGCCAATTTTGTTATTGGATAAATCTGTAAGTGTGGACACAAACCGATCTTCCTAGATCCACCTGGATCTAGAACAAAGCAAGACAAAACATGACTCTTTCCCTAGATTCTAACCATTGAATTAAATAGGATGCAAGAACAAAGAACATACCTTATGAGCGCTTCCTTTGGTCTTTGTTGCTCCCGCTTTGCTCCAGTGCTCTCGTACAGTCAAGACCAAAACAATACAAACCAACCGAAGTGAAGAAAGCACAATCTATTCAACAGTCAATCTATGTATATCATCAAGGAGTTATACAATAAAGTGGAACTAGCTTTATGGGAAAGGAACATATTACTATATCATATCAATGGAAAGTAAAGATTAAAACCTGAGCCTTGATGTTGCAAACTTCCTTTCGATGACCCTTGGCTCTGACACACACACTTGCTCACTTCCATGAAGAAGATCAACCACCTTTGATAAACTTGTTGGAGTTTCCTAGCTGTTGTAGCTTTAGTCCTTCACACAATTCTTTCACTAATTCTCCAATAAATCTTGCTTAACCTTGCTTTCTTCTAACTTTTTCCATGAGAATTCCCTCAATATATAGGAGAGAATGAATTAGTTACTTGGATAAGACTGATCCCAAAATATCAGGGAATCCAGTACTAGGATAACCATTCAAATGCCATCTCATCCTTCTATAAGATTCCCTTCTAGAAGCTTCGATAATTCATCTTTTTCCTTACTTTAGAAAGAGTTCGCACCCTAGCAGTTCAACACAATGCGAAATTCTTGCACCCTGGCTTAAGGCAGCCTGTGAGAATCATGCATTCTCGCAGGAAAATATACTAGCAGCCTGCGAACAGTCTTAAAAAATGAGTTTTCTGGAAGAGATGAAAATAACTTTTTCTCAGGAGAAAGTTCTTATGAAGAGTCGGAGTACACCATCATCAATGAATCATCATGATGACCAAAATCATGGGTAACACCTCAAAATAACAATTTTGACTGTGCTAGTTTAGGAGATAACAGAGGGCACACCAGAACTTTCTCATACTCAGAGAGGAACCTCAAGGTTGTTGAATACCTTGGAGGAGGGATTGTACAAAGGAGGCACAAAGAAACAGGGTTAATGAATACCTTGAAGGAAAGCTTGCATAGGAGTAAGCGTACCACAAAGTTATTGAGGACTCTGTAGAGCTCTTCCAGGAGGGCATTGAGCAGGTGCAAGGAGTGTACAAGTGAACTTTGTTTGAGTTCCGAGGAGAGAATTTTCAGAGGAGAAGACACTCACAGAGTTACTGAATACTCTGGAAAGATTAGCAAGGAGTGCTTGAGCAAGAATTGCCAAGAGGGAACATATATCCCTTTGAAGGGTGCAAAAGGGTCGAGTCCCTTAGAGATTCGAGCAAGATAAAGCTCAGGAGGAATAGTGCATTTTGCACCAAGTCTCTGCCAGAAGTGCAGAAGGTGAGTACAATCTACTTTCAGACTGCGGGAAGAGCGCAAGTGTGTGCAGGTGAACTTACTTCAAGTTCAAGCTCAGGAGGTGCAGCGTAAGTCGAGGTCTAAACAGTCGGTCTCACAGAGGAAGAAGAAAAGATCGATCCTTTGAAATATCAAGTAATTTCCTTTTTCATAGAAGGAAGAATGCAACCACGGTGGAGGAGAAGTTTATATGATTCGTTGGATTGGTTGCAAAGACAAATTTGGATCGTCAAATCTAAGTCCAGGCAGAAGGGAGCGTGCAAGGGAGAAAGATAGATCCCAACCATAGGATCTGAGTGCGAGGTCTAATAGCCATCAGATCTAAATGAAGTTTCATGAGGGATAACAGTGGAAGTCCTTCGGACTTCACACATTTGAAAATTTTGAAGCGCACAAGAGAACGGGATAGCATAAGTCTCGAAGTCCTGAAGCCAGTCGAGAACGTCCATCGTCTAGAGGGACAGGTGGCGTAAGATCCACAAATCCGGAGTGAGAGCACTTCAAAATTTTTGTGGACAAGGAAAAGGTGAAATCATTGAAGAGTCGAAGTTTGAATAGATCCAAGTCGTTGGTTTCCAAGAGATACATGTCGAGAGATCTCAGACTTCAAGAAAAGTCACTTCGGAAGGTTTCGATCGTCGAGTGTGAAAAACTCCCGAAGTCCCGAAGGCCGAAGGAGATCGCAATCATCCATTTGAGAGAGACATGTGGAGGGAATATATTACCTTTGTTATTTCAGTGCTCCAGAAGCATAAGGTATTGGAACGAGTAGAACAGACAAAGCCCAAACTCTCAAGGTCACCGTGAATTCGACACTCTGCAAGTTTAGAACTCTGGGGATTTGTGAAGAAGTGTTTCTGGATTTTGCTGAAGCCGGAAATCTGAAGTGCTTTAGGATTTTTAACCTGGGTCATAGCTAAGGTCACACACAAAGAAAGAGTTAGTGCTCGTTAGTGTGAGATTTGGAAAAGGGTGCTAATAAAGAAGGACTGTGGATAATCGTCGATCTGAAAATGGAGAATCGACGATGAGGAATCATTGAGGGGAGAGGAGGAAAAATTAGCGGATGTGCTAGTTAACAGCCCGCTATTTACCAGCGTCATTGATCTCGTCGGGACAGGGGATCAACGACCATGATTTAAAGGAGATCGAGTGAGCACTTTTAAGATTTTGGGAGAGGAGCCCTCCGATAAAGAGTGAGTACGTTGGTAGCCCGCAATTACTGTGAACCGTCGATCGACGGAACAACCATATTGTGACCAGGAAAACCCTGAGGGTGATAACAGGGCTTGTGTTTGATGAGTTTGAGACCAGCAAGGTCCTGAGGAGTTGATCCAACTTGAAGATTTAATCGATCCTTGATTGGGAGGTCAAGAAGCCCCAAGGGAGAGTAGGGGGTTCTGCGTCATGTGGTATCAGAGCTTGATTTTGTTTGTATACAGTAGACAAAGGAAACAGAGGAGAAATCCATAAATTTTCTTGTAGATAGCAGGCAAAGGTGAGAAGGTGAAAAGAGATAATCTTACAACATTAAATGGTATCAGAAGCTTAATTCCACCTATAAACAACAGGTGAAGGAGGAAACAAAGTGTGATTCTCTGTAAATATTGTTGCAAGGTGTGCAACAAATGGTAGACAACCAGGAGGGTTGAAGGCAGAAAATATGGCTACTAAAGGCCATAAGCGTGGTCGAAGAGAAGACCGCCAAAAAAAAATCAAAGTAGATATTGACAGGGAGCTCAGTAAGATAAGAGCATAAATGGAGAAGCTAGCATTGAATATGCAACAAGAATCATAGGTATGTTGGAGGTATGAATGGCCTCTGATCAGGAAGGAAAAATGGCATGTTCGAAAGTTGTTGGCCCGAAGGTAGCAACATATAATGAGGAGATGGTTGAAGGAAATTGAAAACCTCAGTGGCATAGAGGAGAAACTGATTCACATATGTGAACCAGATATTGGGAGGAACCTCAATGATGAGGAGGATATGATATTAGCTAGAGATCTCATGAACTGTCAGGAGGGTAAAGATAAATTCTTAGATTGCTAGATGGGCGATGAGATGGGATCAAGCAAAGATCTCATGGACTGCCAGAAGGGTAGGACTGAAATCCCAATTTTCCAAGTGGGCAGGGGAAATATGAGACTGTCTAAAGGTCTCAGGAGATCTGAAGAGAGTTCAGATCAGCAAGGGGTGCCGGCAGATGAAATGGAGGCAAAGGAGAGGCCTCATCTGTATGAAGATTCATGTGGAATTGCAGGCCATGCGAATGAAGATGATGAGAATTTAAATACTTCTATCACATAAGAGGCAGATCAAAGGAGTGTTATGATCATTAGGGGAATTTGAATATTCCTTCCTAACAGTCCAAAAGAGTCTAGTATGAGTGTTGCACATGAGGAGATGATGCAACACAAATCCAAGAGAGAGGACATGGGGTTGAATGATTTTAAAACTAATTGTGTATGTGATGTAGGTGTAGCAAAGGAAAGACAACCAGCAAGGATTGTCAAAGAGGAGGAGAAGGAGAAGACATTGATGTCTTCCCCAGCAGAAAAAGAGGAGCATTCAGATGAATTTCTCACTCAATGGAAGTAAGAGATAAAGATGTTGGAGGATTGGTTGAACAATCCAGAACCAGAAAAGGACTGCCAAGTTGTAGTCATGCAAAGGGAGACAGGATGCCAACATGAGGAGCAGTTGGAGGAAGCTGAAGATATGCCAACAAGGGAGATGAAAGAACTCAATCTGTCAGAGGAGGAAGCTGAGCAACAACTCAGTGGTGAGACTGCAGAACACAAGTATGCAACAGAGTGGCCATCTAGTGCCACAAGAGATGAAGATAACATGAAGGGTCGGATTGATCATATTGGTAAGGAAGAGAAAGAGCACACATTTCAATGTGCCTAAGAGATGAAGAAAGAAGAGCATTTTGTGGAATTGCTCAAAAATTTCAGCCAAGGAGATGAACATGAGGCATCTGTAGAATTGGGATCTACAACAAAAGGAGAAGAGAATTCAGATGAATGGATCAAATTTTTTAGCCAGGAAGCTAAGCAAGAGATAACTATAGAATGTGGACCTACATTAGAGAGAGCAACATATAGCATGGATTTTGTTGATCTATTTGAATAACTAAATTCCCTGGAGAGAAGGGTAAATATGCAAAGTCAGCTCTTCCAACAAGTCAAGTTGGAATTTGATGAAAGGGAGATGCAGCAGAATGAGATGAAGGAGAAGAGCCAGCCAACGGACCAGCTAGACAAAGAAATAGAGGAGATAAAGAAATTGATGTTCGAAGCAGCACAAGGAGCAACCAACATAGAAGTATGGGATAGAAGAAAACATACAGGAACAACAGGGAAGAAGAAGTAGTAAGGAAAAGGAGAAGATGGACAACTCCAAGAGAAGGTATGGGACCCTAGAGGATCTCAACAACATAGCAGAGGGATGTTGGCATGTTTACAGGAAGAGTTTCTTGTCACTAATGGAAATAACACCAACAACGATGGCATGTTTACAGGCAGAGTGTGCTTGTCATTGATGGTAAGAACAATGATGGAAAACAGGAAATAAAAGAAGAACAATAGCAGTGATGGAAAACAAGAACAACGAACACAAGACCCACAAGAGAAGGTTCAGAGGCCGAAACCTTTGAATACTTAAAAAACCTTCTAAGTCGGAAGAAATCGTAAGCTCGGGAGGAGGAATAATAGTGGCCATCAAATTAGTGTCCAGACAGGAGGAGAACACAAAAGAGGAGAACAGATCTCAGTCATTGGATCTGAGCGCGAAGGATCAACAGTCGTTAGATCCAGAGATAAATGCACGAAGGTTAAGCCTTTGATGAGCGTAGGAGAGTGGACTTGTCAAAGTCTCGAAGTCCCGAAGTAAGCAAGGACCGTCCATCATCAAGACTGACAGGTGGCACACGATCCTCAACTTCAGAGAAAAACACCTCGAGGATTTTTCAGTTTGATACTTGAAAAACCCGAAGTCGGGAGAGTCAGAGAGCCGGAGTATACAACAGTCATCAAATCAGTTTGAAGTGGAAGGACATGATAAGCTATAAAAGTAGCATCGCAGAAAGATCAAGTCGTCGATCTGAGAACATGATCGATGAACAATGTTTAGTTCGGGTCTAAAAGTTGCAAGGAGGTTATTGTTGGTCTTCCAATATACTAATGTAAATTATAGTCTATTTGATTCTCAATCTGGTGTTTGTAAGACTTATAGACACATCCAAAATGTATGGACTTAGAGATAAATTTAGTTCTTTAAATAGAAATAATTCAAAAGCTAATCTAAGTGCTGAGTATGAAAGAAATGCCAAGCTTCTTTACAGAAGGTGTATTCACAGATCTCTTACCATTAATCAACAAGATAAAGTAAAAGCATTCAACTAATATTAAGCATTCAAATCAGTAAGCATTCAAACTAGTTTAGAGGTTTGTAAATGTCAAAGAGACTAAACCCTTTTACAAGAGATGCATTATTTGCTTTCCCACATTCATTAGCAACATAACTAATTTTGAAATCAAGTAAAACACAACATCATTACCTACAACAAAATGTAAATTGAACTAAAGCTCATACCAAAATTTACTTGAAAATAATGAAAAAGGAGAAGTGTACTAGCTTGAAAAAGGGGGCCCTCCAGTGATTCACTTGTACACCTAGAGTTGTCTCAGTTAAGAAGGAACTTCCAACAGTATTCACATAATCATCTCATAAACATCATCAAGAACAAAACACCAAACTGATCTCAAGACTGAAAATTCGGAGTTTTCTTCATCAACATTAGATGTCATACTAGTCCATGTCTTGAAGTATTTATACAAGAAGTTTGAAACTGAAAATGCTAAGAAGTCTCCTAAGATGATGATTAGATCCATAAAATATTCTAGGAAGGTCGAATACCCCCTTCAGATCCATAAAATATGCACAAATCCCAAGAAAATCTAAAATTGTCCATGATTTTCTGCTAAAACATGGTATTTTCTACTGAAGTGGCCCTGTTTGACCAGCGTTGACAGATCACTTGGAAAGCTCAGATCTCGAACCTGATAGGTATTTATCCATCCTTGTACATAAAGGATCATGACACATGTCTCTAATTTCTCCCAGTTGTCCTGAAAGTACACGAACCTTGGAGCAATTACGAGATTTAGTCAAATCCTGTAATTTCTGATAAATTTTTAATTTTAATGCTAAAAATTCAAAAATTCAATTCTTAAGCTAAGAAATGATAAATGTACCTTGCATAGGTTGTTTTATGGAAAATATGGAATAAAATGAAGGCAAAATGGATGGTTTTGGAGACAAAAGTATGGTTTTGTGGAGTGAAATGAAGCATAAAAATGTACTCAACATCTCCCCCAAGAGGAAGACTTTGCATGTCCTCATGCACAAAAACAAAATGTCTTTGAACCCCTATCAATAGTCTTTTGCCACCTCTGATGCCTGCATAATGCATCCACATTGGCCTAAGCTATATGAAGAACTTTTAACCTTTGATATTTTTCATTGTATGCCTTCTTCTGCTGAAACCATTTGTATGCTTGTTTGGAGATCAGTTTGTTTTGATTTTGAAGCTTCTTATTATTTTTCTTCAAGGTTTCATTTTCTTCCTGAGTTTTATGGCTTTGAGTCCTCAATATTTCATTTTATGTTTTTAAGTACCTTTCCAAGACCTCTATTTATTTGATCTTTTTCTTCATCTTTTTTATTTTCTTGCCTTTCTTATCAAGCCCTAATGTGGACCCACCAGCCATTTCTTCTATTTGTTCTACTATCTATGGTGATTGAGTTTCATCTTTCATGTCTTCAATTAATTGTTTCACCTCTTCTCTCATTTTCTCATATGTGGAAGTCTCTTGTTCTTTAAAATCATCACCTACTAATGATTGTGCTTTCCCCACCTCTTTTTGTTTCTCCAAAGTCTGAATGTGTGCATACTTTGATTGTTGTGCTTCATCATCATTTTCTTTTATTTGTCTTTTTTGGACTTGTTGGCGTTTTCTTGATTTCCTTTCATATTTGATGAAAATCTTATCTTTTTCTTGGAATTATTTTTCCATTTTCACCATACTTCTTGTTCTTCTCCTCCCCATAGGTTGGTTTGAGCTTGTTTCCTTGGGGTGTTGCATTTCCTCCTCATCATCTGTCACAATCAAGATATGTTCTTCTTCTATTTTATCTTCCACTGTTTCAAAACCATTTCCAATGATAAATTGTTTCCATGACAAGTTTTGTTTTTGTAGTCCATGTGTGATGATCATTTTGATGAAGCCATAGTGGTATAAACTATTTTATGTATTCCTCCCTTGTTTTTAAACAGCCTTAGACATCTTAGAAAGGCTTTGCAGTAGAAAGTAGGGCATGTTAATCTCACAGTCACTCTTTAAATGTTGTAGCAATTTGATGTGATATGGGTAGACAATACTCAACCTTCCTTCACAAGTAATAAATTTATGGATGAGATAGGTTGATTCATCCCAAGGATGAATCAACCAACTTCTTGGAATTCCTTTTTTTCCAATTTACTGCTGCAACCCTAGATCTCGATACAAAAGGTGCCAATGATTTATCTTTAAAGTGTTTATTTTTGAAGTATCTTTCTCTAGTTTGAGGTAATCCAGTGATCTATGCAATTACATCTTCAGAAATTCTAATGGTGATGTTACCAACAATGGCCCTTTCCCCATTAAATGAATAAGAAAACTCTAAAACAACCTTCTCATGACATCCATCAAATTTCTCAAAGAAAGATATCCCCTGATTTTTTTCAAGAATTTCTATACAGCCTTTATGAATTTCTGATGGATCAAACTTCTTTGGTTCATACCTAGACACCATTCTTTCAATTTTTAAGAGAAAGACCCTGAAAAATATTTCACTACTTATACAAAAAGGAGGTCTGCCCTTGTCCAAAAAAAATTCAACCCTGTATATTCTTCAATCAACTGTTTTGATCTTTTCAAACTTGTAGACTCTGTTTTAATTCAACTATGTGAATGTTCTTTCAACAAGAATTTTATGTTCAAATGAAACAAAGAAAATCTCATTTTTTTTAATTTCTAAATTGCTCTAGGTTTTCAATCATGAATTTTGATGAAAAGGCATACCTGGCAATTCAATCTGCAATTTAAAATTTCTATGCCTTCTTGTTGAAACCCAACTCTGTTTTTCTTCTTTAAAATCGACCTTTGTTACCAATGAATGGTTTATGTTCTTAAAAAAATCCTCAGGAAGTCGAAATTGGCACTTAACTTAACAAATTCTTAACATTGAATTCAAAATTACCTTTCCTTGGACGATTCCTACTTGGATTCATTCTCTTCTCCACAATTTATGCATTCACCTCCCACGTATTTCCTCAATGCCATGATTTTATCTACAGAGACGAAAATGGTGTATGTTGACAGTGAAATTGTCAACATACAATTCGTTTTTAGATGCTTATCAGTAAATTCAGGCTGGGGTAGGCATAGGAAGGAACAATTTTCTAGAAAATAGGGATTCTCGATTTGGTATGGCGCTGGAGTGGAGAAAAATGTGTTAGCATGAGAATAAGGAATGTGTTGGAGCGTGGAGGTAAAGTATAACACAGGAACGCATCATCAATTCAAATCTGGGGAGCATCCAAGTGAAACAACAGCATATGGAAAGAGGTGAAGCTACAACACTTTTTAGGAAAAAGGAAAACGTTGTGGAGGAAATAAGCATTCTTAAAAAAATGCATTTGTACAATCTCTCAAATGAGCACTCATTGTTGAAGACACCCTATCATCATACCTCTTTCACTTATGAAATTTCACTTTCTTTTCTTGCAATCATCATAGTAAATGGTTTCAAACATGTTCACCTTATGACTTCATTTTGACTTATAGCTCCCTGATTCATTTTCCTTTGAATAACCATTCAACTTATAACTCTAAATATATTTGTTCAAAAATAGAGCATTGTATATTTGCCATGTCTTCTTATTTATCCAAAATAGTGTGTTTGCATAAACAATTTAATAACTTGTTTTGAAAATAATGTTTGTAAAAACATTTAGGTTAAAAACCATAAAAATTTTACAAAAAGAACCTCTTTACTAACCATGCTCTTGTTGTTGAGTTTTAAAACCCGATCTTTCCTTATAGCTCCCTTGGAGACCAAATCGGTTGCTTTGAGTACAAATTTTTTTATGATTTGAGGGTATAAGAGATGGAGTGATGAAGAGATAGTGTAGGGGAAGGGAAAGATAGGTATTTATCATTGCTACCTTATGAAGAATTTTCCAAATTTTTAAATCATTAAAAAGAAAAAATTATACTAACTTGTGTGTTGCTCATTGTGTTGGTGATGTTGCTTGGTTGAAGTTGGTTGGAATGTGAAGGAGACACATGATTGTGTTTGTCCAACACTTCCATCTCATGTTGTTGAGATAGCTGCTACAGAAAATCTTCTTTGTTGGCAGGCTTATTGCTTTAGCCTAGGTTCATTGATTGTGAATGAGCTTGCCTCATCATCTATTGTTTGTATTTTGATTGAGCCATTGTCATATGCCTCTGCAACCTCTTATGGACCAAGCCAAAGAGTTGTAAACTTAGCTTTGAAAATTTTGAATTTTGAGTCAAATAACAAAGCCCAGACTCCCACTTTGAACTGTTTCTTCTTGATGAACTTGTCATGCCAATGTGCCCTTTGTTGATGTATCAAAATGTTGTGTTCTATTACTGCCTGTTTCATATCATCTAACTAATTCAATTGCATGATCCTTTATTTTTGTTCTTCAGAAAGATCTATTCCTAAATCAGTTGCTAGTTTAAAAGTATGAATTTGAAACTCTATAGGTAACAAAACTTGCTTACCATAGACTAGATGATAAGGAGTGAACCCAATACTATTCTTCCAGGTTATTCTATATGCCCATAATGCTTCATTTAGCTTATCTGGCCAATCTTTTCTATGCATTTGGACTGTCTTGGTCATGATGGATTCCAATGTTTTATTAGTAGATTCTACCTGGCCATTGGCTTGTGGGTGATAGGGTGTGGACTTCCAATGCTTGATCTTGTACTTGTCTGCTATGTCTTGCACCAATTTAGAAGTAAATTGTGCTCCTTGATATGTTACAATATCTCGGGCTACTCCAAATATGACAAATATTTCTTCAAAGAGAAGTTTGACCACTAATTGTTCTGTATCTCTCACTAATGATTTAGCTTCCACCCCTTTTGTAACATAACCAATACATACCAAGATGTATTTCTTCCCTTTTGATGGTGGATTTATTGGACCGATGAAATCAAGAGCCCATTTTTCAAATGGCTCAATGTGAACTTGTGGCTTGAGTGGCATCTCATCAGTTGGAAGTGGATTTCCCATCCTTTGGCAGTTGTCACAGTTTCTAACATACTTCTTGGAATGTTTAAAGATGGATGGCCAATAATACCCCAAATTGATTATTTTGTATGATGTTCTCTTATTTGCAAAATGGCCACCACAAGGTTCATCATGACAAGATTTTAATATTTATAAAATCTCATCTTGTCTTACACATCTTCTAATTATGAGATCATATTGTGTATAAAAGAGGTATCCATCAATCCATGTGTAACTAGAACTTTGTTTAATTATCCTTTTCTTTTCTTTGGATGTAAAAGAAGGAGGTAACATTCCTAATGATAAATAGTTAGCTATATCAGCATACCATGGAGTTATAACTGAAATGGCAAATATGTTATCATCAGGAAAATTATCTAAGACAGGAACAATATCACCATAATTGTTTAATCGAGATAGGAAATCAGCCACTTGATTTTCCTTTTCAGGTCTATTTAAGACAGTGATGTGGAATTCCTGCATCAATAACAACCATCTTGTTATCCTGCCATTAGTAATAGGTTTGTTCATGAGATATCTTATGGAAAAATGATCTGTATGGATAAATACTTCATAACCAGTGATGTAGTGACAAAATTTATTCACAGCATGTACAACTGCCAACATTTCCTTCTCAATGACTGTGTAATTCAATTCTACAGGGGTTAAATTCTTGCTAATGAAGTAAATAGCATAAGTCATAAGATTTTCGGTTTGACCCAATTATGCCCCTATTGCAGTATTCGATGCATCTATAGAGATATTAAATGGAAAAGCTCAATTAGGACCTCTTTGTTAGTTGTGGAGCCTGATTCTCTTCCTGATGCAGAGGTCCTTTGCTTTCAGCCATGTCTATACCCCATGAAGTATTTACACCCCAGAAGTATGTACACTCTTCCACGTGGGGGAGTGCAGATCTGGACCATTCATTATAAGGTCGCAGATCTAACGGTAGAGATTATGTTAGGGTTTTTTTCCCTAGAAGGCAACCCTCTTTTNTTTTTCCCTAGAAGGCAACCCTCTTTTATGAGGGAAATGTATTGCGTCTATGTACGAGAGTGAATATTGTATTCTGAGAGAGGAGAATGTGAGAGAAAGAAGAGGAAGTTACAGCGGGTTTTGTTGTAGGTTGCATCCCTTCATTTGCTGGATAATAATAAAGGAAGGACCTAGCAATTTCTCT
>CBVK0100364362.1:126-13002 GCA_900067695.1 Picea abies | reverse complement strand
TTAGGTACCCATGAACCTAATAGGTTGGCTTGTGATGAGACCCCCTATCCTCTTGACTAGGTCTTGTTTGTTACTTTTCGGGTCCCTCCTGTTTCTTACTGAGAGGTTTTTTATTTCCTTCTCGAGGATCCCTGGGAGAAGCATCTCCAGGTTTTATTTCTAGGCTTTTATCTTTTACCATCTACTTTTACCTTCTGGGCCTTTAGCCCCTTCTTTCCACGAGATAAGGTGAAACCCAACAAACAGGTCAACCCAATGTCCGGACAAGGGGAATGGGATAAATGAGCGGGAGATAAGATGAAACAATGGTGCTATGGTGGGAGCGGATGATGGCTTTTCAAAAATCCCCCCGGTGGCAAACCAAAACCTATGGGCACAGGCTTGATAGGGCACCCTGTCAATCTCCCCAAGCATGGTCAAGTGGGCTAATGTAAGATCCAAGCAGTTTTTAGAGGTAAAAGGAATCAAATGCATATATTTAAAGGTTTCAATGATCAAAAGTGACACATACCATGATACCTGGACCAATTACCTCATGGAGCAAGAACCTCTTCTGATACAAGACCAAGCCGATGGTGATGGATGTTGCTACTGCTGACAAGATAAAGCTGATGGAAGAAGAAAAGGATGGGCCCTCTAGGGCCATGCTCAGGTCAATCCTGCTCTCAGTACTCCATGTCTAGGACCTGTGGGCCTCGAGACATGATCTCCTAATTATTCCTAAAAATTGGGGATAACAGATACCTTATCAACAAATCCTTTGTTGGTGATCTTCTTGTTGGTTCAAATCTTGTTCATCGGTCCCTTATTAGTGGAGTCTTTGTTGACAACCCCTTTGTTGGTAATCATTTACAACTCCTTCATTGAGTAGAATCGAGCATCTCCTAACCTCATTGCTTCATACCACGTGATCCATTTCGAATCAGTAATGGTTGTCAAATTGAACATGAAACCATGTTTATAATCTCCATGTTTTGCATTTTTTTCTTTATCATGTAATCCATGATTGGAAACCCCTAAATGATTCATCATCATCAATGGGTGGAAACCAGGGTAAATCATTGGCATAGACTATAGTATGCTTGACCTTACAGAGACACCAAGTATTAACATGTCATATATAGTCAACCTAGGGAATTGAACCTAAGACCTCTTATTTCAATTCACAACAGTGAACCACTTGAGCTAACCCACTAGGCTATGTTTTGCACATGTTTATGTTCAAATTATTTTGATAAATCTTCATTCATTCTCCTTTAATTTTCTTTGAAATTTATCAATCCCATCATCCAATGCCTTACATGTTTACTACCATGTAATCTTCTTAGCATAAACAATGGGAATGTAATATTGGAAAACTAAAAAAATAAAGGAGATGGAAATGAGTTTTTAAATTTTGAATGCAATGTGTAGTGGAACTTTATACCTTGATTAGTTGAATCCAAATAAGATATACCCAAAATTGAAGTGAAGGTGGCATTTGATGAAGATTGACAAGTCTTTGTTATGGGTTATGAAATATGCTTGTCGTGACTTAGAACAACCACATTGCTCTTGTAGAGTGCATCACTTAACCTAACGAATCTCTCTTCTAGATAATGGCTTTAAATGTAGAAATGATTGATCAAAAAATGGGTAGTATGAAACTGACTCAGTTTTTCTCCTTTACTGGACGCTTTACAAATTTCACAATTTTCCATCATTGATTTCAAACTGGCATAATAATTAAAATCATCATTTAGCACTAAAATTAAACATCAAGCAAATGAGACAATATGCAAACCAGATTGATAACAGAGTTCACTTGTTTATGTCTTTAGGTTCACTCAATCAATGAAGTGCTTCATTAATTCTCCTTTCAAAGGGCTTCTCCTTTTACAAAAAGAGCCAAAATATTCTCCCAATAAGGGGTTGGTTCTCTCCTTTACAAGGGAAAAAATCTTATCACAATAAGTGGCTCATTCTCCCGATAATGGGCTTATTCTCCCAATAAGGGGCTTATCTCCTTTTTATAAAATGGGATAACAATCCACAAGCAAGCCTACTTGCTTATTATCCTTCAAAGAGATTACAAATCCTTCTCTTTTTTCAAAGAACAAATGGACTTTAATAATTTTTCATTATTAAGAACTACCTCAATATTCCAAGGAGAGAATAACTCTCTAGATCCAATAAATTAGGATCTGGGCACAATTCAAGGAACGGGTTGAGAAAAAATATCAACTATGCCCATGAAGTTCTCAACATTTCCCTTAGACTAGGAAACTACAATGTTATGTAGCTCTCACACACATGTTACTTTCCTATTACAATACAAAATGAAAAATACAAGAACAAATAAGCTCAAAATATATACTAAGCATTTCATTTTATTTTCCGTCTGCTTGCCCAAAAATTCAACGAGCCATATCTTTCGCATACAAAATTCATTAGACACTGTTCAAATTCAATCAGAATGCTCTTTGCAAACTCTTCATTGTGCGAACAATTTTGGTAGAAATTAGAACCAACTTGAATTTGTCGAATGTGGGGATCCTCCTAGATCACACCTCCCCACTAAAAGAACTTTTGGTCCACCAAAAGTCTTGATCCATGATCCAAATGAAGTCTTTATTTTGAGAGATGAGTTTTATATTCTCCTTATTTCTCAACATTCTCAACAAAGGCATATTAAGTGATTTTATAACAAGTCGTCACTTGTACAATTTTCCCTTCTTAGGGTGTTGCATGCAGCTTATAAAGCATCGTATTTTCCAGTGGTTCCACTAGTCTTTGCTTGCAATTGCTAGGATGATAGAACCTGCGATGGAATTCCTAGAATGTAAGTTTAGGAATTACTCATGGATATTCTCCTCTATCAACACCATAGGTATTTCCAGGGAACAATTCCTGTTGAGAAATTCAATCTAAAAAAATGAGACCCCGTTGAGGATTTTGTTGTCACCTTGTAGTTGTTAAGGTAGTGAAGGAAAAAAAACAAAAAACAAAAAATGGGCAATCTAGACGACAACTCGACAAAAAGGAGGCCATGTGTCCTTGTTTTGTGTACACAAATATTGCATCCACAACCAACTTATTGGCCATTTTGGCAGTTGAATTAAAAACATCCTTGGAGATGTTATTTGCATAGCATAAGGTAACATTTGGAAGGTTCATAGATTCATATTCCTTCTCTTTATGCCACCATCTCTCAATGTGAAGGCTTGCACTTCATAGAACAACCAAATCTTTCTTTGGGTGTGGACCCATAGTTAACTCACCAAAAAGAATAAGAGCATCGACAAGTTGTTTTGCTACTTCGAACATACCAACAACCTTGACTCTTGTTGGCAGTGGATATTATATCATGCACTCATGTAGCTATGAGGAAACAATAACTTTCTTATTTAGTTTCCTGCATAACTCAACTATTCATTGTTGCACACAAGGAACCTATTCCGAGAAAATATGTGAACCAAGGCCCCCTCTTGCTACCATCACCCTTTCATATGTGCGAGTTATCTCTTCAAGACACTTTATGGAATCAATGATTTTGATCATAGAAATGACATCAATTTCACCATCACTAAACCGAGTTGCAATGTAACTCTTCAAATGCTTGATCACTTGTGTTGATTTCACAAAAGATATTGCGATGAAATCCGCTCCTTCAAAAATTTCAAAATCTATATCAAGCCAAACCTTGAAATAAATTGTGGGAAGCATGGGATTTGTTTCATGCACCAACTTGCCTCGCCTCCAAAATTGTTATGTTGCCACGTGGTAACAACACCCCAAGATCAATACACTAAAACTTCACATCTAGACTAGCTTAGGGAGGAGAGGCTAGTGGTGAAGACACAACATTTCGTGGAGAAACAGAAATGGCCCTTTACGATTGTGAATAAAATACTCCTCTCAGCAAAATAACAACCTCCCATGGAGCCACTCTTCTCATGCCACTCAATTTCAATGACAACAACTTGTTCTTCTCTCCATTTGAAAAAAAATAGACCAAACTTCAATCAAAATAATCTTCCTTGAGAAAACCCATAACAAGGAGTGGCATAGGCTTTCTTGTTGTTTAGAAACTCCTGAATTTAAGGGATCATAGTGTTGGCATAGGAGTTGGAAGAGGAAGGGGATCAAGTCACGTATCTTCTAGAGTATCTCCTTGAAGAGATCAGCGTTGAGGTGTATTGTTCAAGGTCATGAGCACTTATGAGGAGTTATTTGTATGCTTGGCAGTCTTCCTTCGTGTTCTACAACTCAATGGATGCAAATTGTTTGCCACAAGTGGTGGTTGACTCATCTATGCTAGGATTGATTGATTGATTGATTTTAATGACATCCACGAGGCTCAATGACATAAAGGACTAAGATAATAAAAACCCTAACTCATCTTCATACTATTTTCGATGTCAGATCTTCTGTTGTGAATCTTGACTAGAAGACTACCAATCTGGTTGATCTTATCCTCGTCAAATAGTTGGTGCATGTTGTCGACCTTCAAGTTGTTTTCATACTGACTGTGAATATCCTCGTAGGCTACACATTCTGTGACAAAGTGCCACTCTATCTCCAACACACCCTTATTACAGAATATGCAAGTTCTCTCCTCCCAAACTTCCTTGGGTACCCTCTACCTATCGGCCTCACATCTAAGGTGATGTGAACTCATCCTTAGTTGTGAAACTAACAACCTTGATTTTCCTTTAATAGCTGCCCCTAAATATGTTTTTTCACTATGGTCACAATTTGAGTTAAACTCCTTGATGTAGTATGTTTTTTTATGCCCACTATGATTGGTCCACATGGAAGTCCTAAATTTTTCAACCACAAACTTTTTATTTCTTCCTTGATATTAGGACATTCATGCAGCTTGAAATAACACTTACTCAACCACCTTTTATTTTGCTTCATACAAGATTTCTTCCTACGGTCTAACTCCTCCTCCATAGCTAACTTAGGTCAACGTTGGTTATCAGTGTTTTCCACCTTCTTTAAATAGCTTATTAATTTGGTTATCATTGTCGCCTCCAACAAAAAAGTACTTATTTCAGCGAAAAGAATTCCATACGGGACTGTGGCTTTAACTTTGACATTGCTAGTAATTAATTGCTTCTGAATTATTTCTAGATGTCTTCATCCGCAACTTGACATGCTGCTTCCCCATATTTCACAACTATATAGAACAACCAACGTAACCAGCAAACCAAAGAGGGTTTTTTGGTTTTCCAATCCCAAAGTTCAACTTTTCTGCACCTATTTTGGAGTAAGTATGAGGCTCTCCATCCTCCTTGTATCCTTTTTTCCCTGCAAGTCTCCCAACTGTGCTTATAGTGGAAGTCAATCCCAAGATATTTGTATCCTTTCACTATCTCCAATGGACTTCCTTCGAAAAAAAAGGTGATTGGTTTGTCTTTTCTATTGAAAGAAAATATCATGATTTTGGTCTTGGTAATGTTCACTTGCATCCCTACCTCCTGACAAAAGTGTTATAAGGCCTTTAAATGTTCTCTTAATACATGTGTTGTTTTTTAAATTAGAATAAGATCATCTGCGTATAAAAGTAGCTTCACCACATACCCTGCTAGATGGACACCATCTCCATCCGTCCTGCTCAACCAGGCTTCCAACTTATCAATGTATAAACCAAACAAAGCGGGAGATAGTGGACATCCTCGTTTAACGTCGATATCACTACTAAAATATTCGTACATTCCTTCACTTGTTCTGATTTTAGCTCTAACCTTCTCATAAACTATGTGCACTAGTGCTCTATATCCATCTGGGATACCCAACTCTTCCATTCTATTCCATAGTTTGTCTCTAGGCACTAATTGGGCCACTTGGCTTTTCCATACTTGTTCTGCATCGTACTATCATCAACATGAGCAGGAGAGTCTTGATATTTTCCTATATCGAGAAGAGAACCAAAACCACATTTGGTTTATCACTTTTTATACTAGACTCTTCAAATTTCTACTCCAATTTGTCTATTTTGAATTCCTGCAACAACAAAAATCGACCTTGAAATCGAGTAAGATGAGAAGGATGAGCTTATGGGAGGCACATGTGCATTTCTTGTTGTTCCTATTTTCCCATGTATGGTACTCGTAATCATTTTCCTCATCATGGTTTCCGTAGTGTTTTTGTCCAAGCTAAACATTTTCTATGGACCATGACTACATAGAATTACAGAGCTATGATTCCCCACTTGTTTGACCATATGAATGGAATCACAATCCAGTCAAATTCTCAGTTACAACTATTGGTCGGTGATTCCCAGATATATTCCCTGTATTTGAGTGACACATGGATGCCTAGATCATCCTGATGGAATCAACACAACATTGCACATGCATTCTTCCATTAAGAACTGGTAGATTATCACATCCCAACAAAATATACTCATAGGTTCACCTGCCCCACTGATTCGTGTAGATTGTTGAGGCGAGGAATGGAAATTCATCACTCAATCATTTTTTAATATCACTGGGCTAAGATGGGATAGGTATAACTTTTACCCTAAGTTTATAGCCTAGGAAAAAATGCCAATCAACCCTCAAGAAATATGTTCTTGGGCTCGATGTCGTTATCTAATTGTGTGTTTCTGCTAAAAAAATTGTTTATATGTAAATGATTGTAAATTTAAAATGAATGAAATAAAGAATACAATAATCTGAAAATCAGTAATACAAGTCTCGATTGAGAATAACCAGTTTTTTATTTATTAATGATAGCTTTTTTGAGTTACAACGAAATGCCTCTTTTTAAACCCCTACAAAGGTGACGACTAAGATCATACTTAGAAATATAGGATGGAATTTAACAATCGTGCAAAGACAAATGGTGTCTGAAAGAAATGACCAAGACTGTAATGCACTGGATCAACCAAGCCACAAGCTCATCAAGTCTTGACTCTGCAAAATAATCTTAATTAGAACTGAAAATCAATTCAGAAATTGTAATAAAACTACACAGAGTGCCAAGAGAAATGAATGACCTTCTGAAGCATGCTAAATATAAATGCTTCTTAGTCCTTTCTTCTTTGCCACCATTAGAATGACCTTGTTGTCAACATTAGGATTTAGCTCTTTAAGGAACGCAAAAAATGAAACAATGAAATTTAGAAATCTCAATATGAAACAAGAGCAAACCTTATCAGAAGTGTTTCTCTCTAATTTTTCATGTCTCTTTTGTCCTTCTATCTTCCCATCTATTCTTTAAAAGGTAGTTCCTCAAGTAGTTGAACTACTTTTAATTATTAAAGTTAAATAACTTTGGTTAATAAATAGGACAAGTAACTTTATGATAAAGATAATTAATAAATAATACAATAACTAAATATGTGGGCTCCCCCTTTATTATGCATCCTTTATTTCAATAATCAACAAGTGTTGTGTGGCAGCTTAGTCTCTGCCAAGTAATGAACTAAAATGCCATGCAACACTAGTCAGCAAGACCAAATGAATACTTACCCAGCCAGTCAATTTACATACGTATTCAGCCAGCTAAGTTTGACCACATCACCACATCGAAACTAGTCAAAACAAGATAACTTGAAGAAGCAACTTTAGATGCAATGTCTGAATCATCTTATGAATTTAATTAATAAGAAGAAGATATCAGTAATGGTCGACACATGAAAGCGCAAATTATATAGATTTGGTATTCGAGGTCGTAAAGCTTACGTGGCAAAGTACAAATTATACAATGGAAATGAGTAGAGGAATTGTCCAAGAGTAACATTTTTAATAGTAAGAAGAAATTATTAAAACAACAGAGCCCTACATTATAGCCCATAATATGGTTTTTGCACATAACGTCGTTGTTCCAAAAGTCTGCAAAGGGGATCACTCCTGAAGTGGGAAGAAGAAGAAAAAGAAGAAGAAATTATTTTAACGTCCACAAGGCTAACAATAGCCTATGGGACAGACTGCCTCACACACTGATTTCTGCAGTTCAACCCTTTTCCTGTTCAACTTGATGATGAGCTCCCCCAATTTCTCCATTGTCCCCTCACTGAATAAATTATTCCACGAGCTAGCTGTCAAGATATTTATATAGTTGTACATGTTGTCTTTGAAAGCTTCACACTCTAAAATGAAATGTTTTTTTGTTTCCACTTTTCCGGAGGTGCAGAACAAACACACCCTTTCTTCCCAAGCTTCTTTTGGTCTTTTCTAACGCCCAGTTTCACAACGGAGTTGATGATAATTGGTTCTTAATTGGGCAATAAGCATTTTGGCTCTCCAAGATATATTGGCCCCGATGTACGCTTTTTTATGATTATTGTATGCGGGGTTAAACTCTTCAATATAATTATCTTTATTTCTCCCGAGCCCTTTATCCCAAGTTCACTTGTGGAACCTATCAATAACAAAAGCCCTTATCTCTTTATTGTTCATAGGGCACTTGCTCAAGTGGATATCCCATTTACTAAGCCATTTAATATTTTGTCTCATCCACGTCTTCTTTCTTTTGCACAATATGTCGTTGAAGACGACCTTAGGCCACCGAATGTCTTCCATTTGCTCAATTTTTTTTTAGATATCTTATGAGACGCACCATAGAAATTGCTTCAATAGGAGCAACCCCCATTTCACTCAACATGATATCATAAGGGACTGAGATTTTAATTTTAAACTTGTTTGTGATCAAGCGTTTTTCAATCTTCTCAATTTGTTTCCATTGTAAGTCAGATGTGTTGCTGGCCCACACTTCACAACCATATAGAACCACCGAGATCATTAAAAGCCCATAGAGGGTTTGCATAGTCTTCCAATCCCATAGTTGTGCTTCTCTGCATCTATTTTGAAAAGCATAGAATGCTTTCCAACCTCCTAGATTTCTTTTCTTTCTGCAACCTTCTCAGCTTAGATTTTGTTGAAGTCAATTCTGAGGTATTTGTAATCTGCCACTTCTTCAAGTGTGTTGCCTTCAAAGTAGAACTTATGTTGCTTATGTTTTCTTTTGCTAGAAAAAATTACCACTTTCGTCTTGCTAGTATTGACTTGCATTCCCACTGTACTACAAAAGCACTCGAGGGAAATTAATTTTTTTTGCAACCCAAGAGCGGATTTAGCAATCAAAATAAGGTCATTTGCATACAAAAGAAGCCTTATCACAAAATCACCCAAAAGAGCACCATCACCCTCCTGTGAGTTTAACCACTCTTCAAGTTTGTCAATATATAAGCCAAAGAGGGTAGGGGACAATGGGCACCCTTGCTTGACCCCAATATCGCTCCTAAAACTTTCGAAGATACCAGATGACGTTCTGATTTTGACTTTAACCTCCTCATATAGCCTATGGACGGCTGCTTTAAGATGTATAGGAACCCCAAGTTCCTCCATTCTATGCCAAAGTTTATCTCTAGGGACTGTGTACAACGCTTTTTTGAAATCGACAAAGCAACAAAAGGCTTCCTCTTTTTTCTCCCACACTTTTTCAATGATGTGCCTTAGAGTTATACCGTGATCAATCATTGAGTGTTTAGGTCTGAAACCTGCTTACCCTTTAGCACGCTTATCCCCTTCTTCTGCCCACTTGCTAATTCTATTTTCTAACATACTTCCAAATAAATTCGCAAACAAGGGGTTTATCATTATGGTCCTATAGTTGGAGGGATTGTTGACATCTCCACTCTTGAAAAGTGGTATTGCTAGGCTCATTGTCCAACCTGTAGGGAATCCCTGCTGAATCTTGTTGTTGAAAATTTTCATAATGTGAGGTGCAAGAGTTTTTGAACCCCACTTTAGATATTATGCCTGGAGTTCAACTAAATCTTTTGCTTTTCCAACACGCAACTTTTTTATGCCCACCTCAATTTCTTGCACGGTGAAGAGCTTAGTAGTAGTGTTGACCAAGGGAGGAGGGTCCACCTTAGGATCTTGCTCATAAAGTTGCTCTGCATATTCAAACAATTGATAGGTTGTGATATTATTTTCAGTTTGTTTCTTTCTCGTTTGAAGCTCCTTCCAAAATAACTTGGGGTTATTTTTCCCCAAGAAGATTAATTCCTCCCTCCTTGAGATCATGAAATCAACTTTCTTCTTTCTTACAATTTACTTGTAATCTTTTATGTTTATTTCTTTATGGATTGACTCTTTCAAAGTTTTCCTTGTTGTTTTGCATTCCTCATTGAACCAAACATTAACCGGAAAGTAGTTTGTTTCAGATTTTCTATTTTTTGTTCTTTTGCACTCTGTAAGTGCGATTTGGATTAAATTTGTTAGCTCATGGCTATGAAGGCCCTGGGATGGAATTTTCTCCTTGTTAAACAACCTCTTTAGTGCTAAAGGTGTTACAGTTTTTTTGAGTCAACAGAATTCTACCCTTTGAAGGAGGTTGTCGGATGTGTTGATTTTTAGTCCCATGTTGTTGTTGTTCATCCAGAGTTAGACTTAAATAGATCTGTTTATGATCAGATTTCAACCCCCACAGTTGTTCACCAATCAAAACTTCCTCCATTTTCTCACACAAGCCATGTGAGCAAATTGCATAGTCTACTACACTTGCTCCATTGTAGGTATTGTAGGTGAAATTGTCGGAATTCGCCCATCTAGCCAACCCATTACAAATGACTAAGTCAAATGCCCCACATAAGGTAAGCAGTTGTTCCCCAAAAAAGTTGGTGCTTTTGTTGTCCTCTGAAACTCTTGTCCACTGATGATTTCTCTCTTATGTAAGCCAAATGGGGTTGCAGTCTTCCTTACAACAAAGAATACTAGCTTGTTCACATGTTGTCCTCGCATAGAAATCACCTACTATAAGGACTTCGCTTAGTTGAGAGTACGTTGCAATATCGTTCTTTAAGGCTGCAAAGGCGTCTTTGTGGTCAAGCCCCCTACTTTTGTACGTTTTTTAAACTTGTGGAGCAAAATAACATGTTGCAATCCTGATGATGTTACCATTTTCTGAGATTTTAAACCAAATGAATTGTTTATTTGAGTCTTCTCTTTCTAATTGAATGAGACAAACTTTTTTTTTCTTCACTAAGAACATGATATCCCTGTGTCCTTTACCATTTTCAGTTTCTTTGTTCCACACTACCATCTTCACATGCTCTTCAAACATAGGTGTCTTTCACCCTTCATGTTCATGTGTTTCCACTAAACAAATTATGTCCCTATTTTCCACGATAGGTCCTAACCCCGATACCCGCTTCCAAGGATAACCTCTGCAATTCCAACAAACTAAACTTAAGAGAACCTAGGAATAATTTGATTGCTATTTGTTTTGGTCTACAAGACTCAAAGTTGAGTCTTCATCCCTTTTGTCCATACTGGCCTTGTTGCATATTTTTCTGCTAATGAAATTGTTGTCTCTTCTTGGCTACCAACTTGCTGTCATGTTTTAGAATGAGGACCAAAACAAGCAATAACAACTTTTCCTTTGAACAACCGTGCCCTTTTTCCCTCATCCCTTGTTGCCCTATGTTGAAATAATGTAACTGCAAAGAGTATTCTTATTATTATTGATAGTTTATTCATAGGATCAATCCCCATTGTGGATTGATCATGTCGGATATTGTAATAGGACCAAATCCCCTTTTGTGAATTGGTTAAAAGACAATTGTAATAGGCAGAATAAGAAGTCGGCCCCAGCAGTTAATTAAGAGACCCAGAAATATAATAAAGGTGGGTTTACCCACCCAGATTGAGAAGTCAGCCCTGCCAGTGAAGAGACACTTCACACGTGCCAGAACTTGTATAAATAAAGGAGGCGAGCGCCTCATTTGATCACAACTCACTTGCTCAGTTTGAGAGACAAGTTCTGATATGTTACCGACAAAGGAGAGAGAGAGTGGCGCATATCTTGGAGAGGACTTTATGTTTTAGCTTAGAGATCTCTTGGCATTGTATTGGCTATCTATATTAAGGAAGTTTTGCTGGGTTTTCTTCCCATAGAGGGTTTCCCAGGATAAATTTTGTGTCTCTTGTGATTGTGTATTTCTCAGTGATCTTGGATTATGCTATTTTTATCTAATGAAATGCAAACATCTATAATAATGGCTTAAACATTAACATGGTATGAGAGCCAAGTTGAAGGAAGCATCTTTTGCAAGAGAAAAACGTCACTGTTGCAGTACCTGCAAATTAGGGTTTTTCAAAAGTGAATCTTTCAGCCCTAAAACTATCTAGAAAGTTGTGCCCTCCCCTAAGGATCAATTTGGCATCATCAGCACACCTTTTTAGTGGCTAGATCTCCTGGAAAGTGAAACCCTAGTTTCAAAAAGTACCAGAAAACCAGAGTACCAGAAGTACCAGAAAACCAGAAGCACCAGTCCAGAAATCCACAGATCAAGTTTGAGGGGGTAAAAGTTGGATTTTCGAAATTTTGACTACACCAGCATACTCGCCTCAGCTCAGCGCATCTATTCCCTGGATCAGAATTTCAAAATTTGAAGTTTGAAAAATTAGGGTTTCCTCATAAAACCCTAAGTTGCAGCTGCAGTTGCAGTTGCAGCCGTACTACCAATTGCAGTCACCCTTGAAGATTTTTTGAAGAGTTGGTAATGATTACCGTTGCTGCTAGATGGTGCCACCACCTACAAATGATATCAAAGGTATGTACTCATGTATGTTTAATGGTTAAACCCTAAAGAGTATTTGCAGGAGAAGGGATAGATCCAGAAGGATCTCAAGATCCAACACATTCAGAGGAATGATGCAACCATGGTGTGATTATTCTGATATACATCTATTTGTAATGACATTATCTTAATCAGTGTTGCATGTTGAAGCTATGATCAAATTATTAGAAGGATTAATAGTTGATCATAGAGCTTATCCTCTAACCTAACCTTCTGTTAAGATAGTGTATTGTCTCAGTATAGAAGACAGGTTGAAGAAAGCACTCGTCATCTTGAGTGAAGGAGACTTGGAA
>CBVK0100364360.1:0-13003 GCA_900067695.1 Picea abies | reverse complement strand
TAAACAAATCAACCCAAAAGCACACTCCCTGACTCAGTCCGGAGTCCAAGGGGGTCTACCGATGCCTCCGCATCCTCAAGGTCACAAACCTGCACACTCAATCAACTGAGTCAATAGCACCCGTATACATGAATAGTAACGCATCAATCATCTGTCAATCACATCATAATCAGATATATAAGGTCCAACATCAAAAAGGGTCCAGATCACTTGCGAGCAAGTGTCCTCAAAGAATAAATGGTCTCAGTGCGCCAGAGCGGGATGTTACAATCAAACTCAGTCAAATTTCCACATTGGATAGGAGGAGTGTGTTGACACATAGGCATTCGTCCCCTCAATCAATAGTTTCGGACCTACGATGTGAAGTGTGCTTATTCTGGAGAGAAAAATACTACATAGATGCACCCTCCCTACAAGCTAAAATCAAGGCCTTCACAGCCCATATTGACTCACTAATGACTGAAAATCACAGACTCAAACTAAATGAACAAAGATCGGGGAAACACCTGAAGAGAACTAGTAATATAATAATAAAGAATGTTGAGTATGTCAAAGTTGTGGTTAATTTTGAAGTCTTATGATTCGGATTGAGTTTTCAGTTGAAGGTAAAGATTTGTTTTTATCTTAAATTGTGTTTTTATTTTATTATTTTTTAATATAGAATAAATTAGATTTTTTTTGCTAAAATAAGACTAGCTACAGAATCAACAGATTTTGTATCCAATCTATTCTTATTCAAAATTTGGATGATATTGGTTAAATTTATATCTTAATTTCTTTATTTCATCATTTTTTTTCGGGATATCTAGCAGTTTATGGTGATCAAATGATATGAAGAATTTATGGGGTTATTAGCCATATCTTTGGCTCATTTTTTGTAAACAGGAACAATTTTTTTATAGTTTTAAGAGATATAGTGTGAAATGGAGTGGTTATATTGCCCTTTATTTTGTAATTAGAAAATCATTTTTGAGATTTAATCTTATCCCACAAGATAAGATATTTGGTTTCTTTGAACTCTTTAAATATTAGAGATTTTTTTAATGAAGACATCCTCGCCTGGGGCAAAAGATGGGCGTTTGATTTACATACTTTAATGGAACAACAATGCACATTTCATCTTTAGCTTCTTGTGAATGGTGTCTTCATTTAAGTTTTGTTTATCTTGATATTATAATAAGTTTTGATATCTTTAGTCTTCATCAATTATTATGTTATTGGGATAATTCATTTATAAATGTTGTCCATAACTAATTCTTCATATATTAATCATGTGATCATCTATTCAGTTTTAATTACAGGATTTCTCCTTTAATTTTCATTGAAAGATTAAATGCAAGCATGTTTGCTAATGGATTTCTCTTAATGCAATTACTTGCAATCATGAGATCACTGTGACTATTGGTATAATTCTCTCTATAATTTAAATTTAGATACCAACATAATTGTTCTGCATTTATTTAGAACAGACTTAAGGTTCCTTACAGGTTTTCTCTTGGACAAGGTGGTTAAATGTTTTCTGATCACACAGATGTCTGGATGTATATCATTAATTCGTTAACAGTTTAGTTTAATTTCATTTTTCTACTATTTGTTTACCACTGCAATTCGAACGTAAAGTTTGGCTTTTGACTAGTTGTACGTTTATGTTTCATAAAAATTTCTTCCATTAGTTTAAGACTTATAAAATAAAAATCAAAAAATATGTTTATGTACTTTCTTTATCTTCTTCTTCAGAGCAGACATTTTTACATTAAGTTTAGTAATTTTATATTAAGACTTCCAGCCTGTAAATAATATATATATATGAGATTTATCTATCTTTTGCTTAAATATGCCTATTACAGTCACATTAGAGCATATGTACATATATGTATATATAATATTTAGTAATTAGTTATTTATTTCTTTTATTTTATTTTTGTTTCTTTTAGGATTCTTAGATTGGCCAACGGAGCCATTAAACCCGTCAAGACGAGTTATACCAAAAAACATGGGTTATTTAGACAACCCCAGACCAGACTCATTCTTCTAATTGACAGACAGTCATTTTTTCCCGTCAACAAAGTGGAATGCTCCATAAGCATAAGGATTTGTATAAATTTATTCAGGGCCTTTACCGATAAAATAACATAGACGTCGCTTTCCATTCATACATAATTAAAGAATCCCAACTGAGAAATACTCTCGGCATGAGAAAATCTACAATTGAATAAATGATCGATTACATGTGAAGCCATTCACTCGGGGTTCATGACAGTGGACGATATAGAAATGGAATTTCATTCATATAGTTCTGTAATTACATTAAGCAATGGCAAAATCCAACTAGTCTTTTGAAAACCCCCCTCACACAGTCTAAACGACGATAGTTATACTGGAGTGTAGATATAATTATAACACTACAATTATGGTTAAGCGTTATGAATTTTAAACCACGGAACTGTAACCCTACTGTACCCTTATATCGACAATGCATATCATCATTAGCTACTCCTGTTGGGTTCAATCTAAATTTTATCAGTTTAGAGTAAAACATACCGGCAATAACAGAGGAGATGTCGAAATTAAATTAAAGGATACATTGTGATCCAACATTCAGAGTTTAAAGAAGGGCCTTATTCAAAGAAATAATCTGAGTAATTAAATTCAGAATAGTGTGAATCCTGAATGATGAGGAGAACCAACTTAATTCAATAGTCATTTACATACTTTAATTGTACAGGATAATCATGTAGATGATTCGTTGAAATAATCATACTGTCATAACCCAACCCCATACTTTAAAGTTACCCGGGGGATTTCTTTTTGCCTTTCCAAACCGATAAGGAACTAATGAAAACTATTTATAATGACTACTTTTAAACTTGCAAATGAGACTGTTCGAACCCTCGAAGGGTACATAATGGAATTCGAATACCAGTTGCATCTTGCGCACGCATGAACCCCAGGTCCTTGGCATATACAACAACCTCGAAAAACCATCATACGAAGATTATTAATTTATATACAAAAAAAGAGATTAAGAAGTACACCAACAGAGTGAGATGGGTTATTAACAAACATTACTTAACTTTCGATTTTCGATTCGCATGTCTTCCTTTTCCTTGTTTTTTTTTTAGTCTAGATAGACATCCAGGGCCAAGGGTGAAGGGTGCAGCAACACACTGATGGGTACCCTCGCATCAAACATGGTCCATCGTTAGTGATACGTTTCCAATCTTGAAATGAGTTAAATAACATAAGGAAAATATTTACACATTATAGTAGATAATGAAATACAGTAGTCAAATATACTAAGTCCCTTGCATACAGGAATGACATATAATATTTTAAGTGTAAACAAAGTCTAAATATTCTTCTAACCAGAAGTATGCTTAACTCTATTGCGCTTAGGTTACCTGCACCCCAACCTGCTTAGAAAGGTAAAAGTCCACTTTCAACATAGATAGGTTTCAACGTTTAATGTGGGCGAATGTCCGGTTAACACGGTTGGCACCTTGGAAGCAAGGTCTCCCATGTACTAATCAAGCAAACAAATACACAATAGAGATTTACTACCCAGACTCACGACTATTTCGGCTAAGAACCCCGACCTGCGATAGGGATTTTTTCTTTTAAACCCCAGAATCCCGATTACGGGTAAATGAGGCTCGCCTCCCCTCTCCCTAACATAAGAGAAACCTTGATAAACCTTAAGAAAATCATTCCTCCAGGAGGGATGTAGGATGAATCAAAAGAATACAGGGAGGTCACATGCAAATGGGAACTCAATAGGAATAAAATAGACATGACGGCATTACCAGTGACAAGATTCTTACTCATTGTTTTTTCAAAAAATGCACCATCTTATTTAACCAAGCTGGGTCTTATGACAGAGGAAAAATTACCTGGAAAATGGTCCATGCCATCTGTTGCAACTATGAAACAACCATCGTGGCATTGGACTGCACCTCAACCAAATCTTGTGACACAGAGACGCTTCGGAAAAAAACAACTTTGACAAATGGTGACCCTACTCCAATCTTAAGTGACACAATGACAACTAGGAGTAAATGTCAAGAGTGTGGAGTACGGATAGCCATGTGACAATGGGAGAGTCTATTTGAAACCTTAGGGGAATAGCCTGATAAATACATTAGGACTCGTAGGACTTCCATCAATGGAGTTACAGAGCCTTAATTGTTATGACAAGGATCCGTCTCTCCCACTTAAAGAGTGGTGTGAGATGACACCTTCTTGACTTGATGGAAGTTAATTTCCTTTCACAAACTCTTTGTCAATCAAGGCAACAGTTCGATCCTAGTTGTCAAATTTCCAATTGGCTTTCAGATCTAATTCTTCATTTCAACTAGCTACCGGTTCGAAGAACCACTCATTAGCCATGACTTGGCAGTTATATTACTTGTTTTTTGTAAAAACTTGACCCCACGGGTAATATGCCTAAATATCTAGTTAAATTTTCCTAGGGCTAAAAATCCACAAGTGGACTTGTGCACGAATATGGAACCTTTGTTAAACGAAGAAATAAACGAGTTGTAGTATGAACAGTAAGAATGCACTTACATACATAGACCTAAAGGCTGAAAGGGTTTTACTAAATCGTTGGGAACACTTCTTTATAATACTTCTACATGTGCTTAGGCAAGATAAGATAAATGGGATATCTTGTGGTAACTGGAAATCTAGAATTTTGTAATAAGATTTGTGTGATAGAATTTATAAAAAGGTTTCTTTTTATAGAGCTTCATCACTAAGTGACATCAGGTTTGTAGAACTAGGAACCCTTATTCTATCCATAAATTATTTAGAGTAAAGATAAAAAAAAAATTAAAAAAATTGGTAAATGTGAGTAAATTTGAGGTTTATTATAATTGGTATCATGGCTAAGAAAGAAACAATCATCAGTATCTCTATCTATAGCCAAGGAAGAGTATATTGCAGCAGCAACATGTTGTACACAGGTTCTTTGGATGAAACAAACTTTGACAGATATACAAGTTGAGTATGATGAGCCCATTCCAATATATTGTGATAATACAAGTGCCATCAGTATCTCAAAAAACCTGGTGATGCACTCCAAGACGAAGCACATTCCAATCAAGTATCACTTTCTACGGGAATAGGTTGTAGAAAAGAACATCAAAGTTGAGTATGTGGGAACAAAAGAACAAGTGGAAGACATCTTTACAAAACCACTTCCACGGGAAGCCTTTGAATATCTTCACAAAAGACTTGGAGTTATTTCTACTCCAAAATGAATTCTTTTTGAATTCTTTTTGAATGATTATCTTATATGTCTTAGATGTACATGAGGAAGAACCATAAGAGGACAGTTCAGTCAAGGGGAGAAGTCCCAGATGGAAAGATACCTTTGCCATTGATGACAAAGGTGCAGAGATTTATCAGATGCAGAGGAAAGAGGCATGGTTCCAGGGGGAGCAGATTTATTAGATGCAGAGGACAGAGGCAGATTTATTAGATGTAGAGGACAGAGGCATGGTTCCAGGTGGATCATGAGTGATATGATTTCATTATTGCATCAAAGTGTTGCCATCAATGCCAAAGGGGGATATTGTTGACTAAGGTTGGTTGTCATTGATGTCAACCCTTGAAGAAAGCCCCGTAGTGCAAAGTTTTGAGGAATGGACCCAAGATTTTTTGATGTAAATATGAATCATCATTTTTTTTTCATGGTTGATAAGAAGTAAATATGGATGAACTCCAAAGTGGTCCCCTGATGGTGAAATCCCTCACAGGAAGACGCTTTGTGGGGTAAGAAAACCCATGCTTAATTGTGGAATAGAAAGATGAAGGATGATGAATTTGTCAAGGAAACTATCCTATATGGATAGTGCTCGTCATTCCTTTTCTTTTGGTATGTAGAACGTCACATAAATCCTCACGGTTAGAGAGTTATGACCATGTGAAGTTGGAGAACCCAGGTTTGGGTAATGGACCTAAGTTTGTTTCATGGATAACGGTATAATTTTTTATATATTTGAAGGTAATATTATTCTATATGGATAGTACATGTTATTCCATTTCTGGTTGTATGTGGAATTTCACATAACTCCTCACGGTTTGAGAGTTATGGCCTTACGAAGTTGGGGGACCCTCATATGTCATCTTGAAGCCCTAAAAGGTCAAAGTAGTCAAAGTGGTTTAAGAGATTTTAAAAGGTAAATAANNNNTAATTCAAAGTGAATACAAAATAAATTATTTCAATAATAAATTTAATGGATAAATTAGAAGTGGTTTAACCCTAAAATAAGGAAAGTGCACCAAATGACCTAGAAGATATTTTTAAGGAAGCTACTTGGAGAGTATAAATAAGAGGCAAGGTTCTCTCATTTTAATTACACTTGAGAATATTGAATATATGTAGGTGTATGAGGTAACCAAGGATATCTAAGCCAAATTTATGAGGGAAGGTGAAGAAAAGAAAGCCGAAATGCAAGGAAGGATAAATTCTTTTGATGGTGCTTTCTAAGGTATGTTATTTATAGGTCATCTCACCATTTTCGCTATAATTGTTTTTCTATAATGATTCAGACCATGAAATTTTTATGCCATTGAGAAAACATACCCAATTATCTGTGGTAAAATATTCAACTTGTGGGTCGTTTTATTTTTGGAGTTACACTCCGTGGAAAATAGGGTTTGTGGCTAGTCCCGAAACTAGTCAAAAATAGGTGTTTCTTGTAAAAACGTCATAACTTCTTCATAACAGATCCAAATTTAGGGATACCATTTGGTTACAATATTTGGTATGTTTTGTAACATTTTCAGATCAATTCAACGAATATTTCGTGTGGGGCATGCTCTACAAGGTCGCTCTCTAGAATAAGCCAGAATTCAGCAAGGTATGTCATTTTTTCTATAACTCTTTTTCTGAGAGATTCCAAGTAGTGACACCTGGAGGAATTGCATAAAACACATTGATGAACATTGTGTATCATTTTCATATCTTTATACATTATAGGTTCAAAGTTATTATTACTTCAAGTTAGGGTTGTTGACTAATCCAAAACTAGGCATGTGAGACTAAATAAAAGTTTGATGAAAATGATAGTCTCTTGTTGTTAAAGTTAAAGAAGGTTTGGAGGAATGTGATCATATACACCAGGTATAATACAGATCTACAAATCATATTTGGATCATGAAATTGATGAGGGCTTTTGGTTGAGGTACATGTTGAGTACATGGTTGAGACAAGTAGTTGATGAGTTGGCACATACATGAGGTTTATAGTTGATGATATTGGTACATATTGATGACTCATAGTTGATGAGTAGTTGACACATGATACATGATTGGTACATACTTGGTACATGGTTGGATGCACTTGTTTATGGTACAGGTTGATTATTGGTTGTTTGGTACAGGTTCGTGCATGGTTGATGCACTTGTTAATGGTACAGGTTGATTACAGGTTGAGGTACAGGTTGATGCATAGTTGATGCATGGTTTAGATTTATTGGTACAGGTTTACAGTGGTATATCTCACAGTGATAGTGTGAAATTGGTTCCATCATTCTACTTCTACTTCAGGGTGGCAGGATAGGGCAAGGAAAAGTGGTTGTAGCCACCTTCCGGTTGTAGACAGAGAAGATAGGGGGTTGTAGCCTCCTTTTGGTTGTAGCTAAATAATTGGGGAGTTTGAGCTTCCCTCAGGTTGTATCCTGAGAAACTAGGGGCTTGGAGCCTCCTTCCAGTTGCAACTATAAAGAAAAGGAAGTTGGTGCTTCCAATGAATGTAATTCTTCAAGACATATAAGGAAAAGCACTCCTTGGTTTTCTTTTGATTTGGGTTTCCACATAAAACACTGGTGTATTGTGTATATGTGTGATTGTTTATTTCTTATTGCTCATTATTGAATAATAATTCTACATTCATATAACATTTGAGGAAAAAGGATTATAATTACACTATTACGGATTGACCCCCCCTCTCAGTAATCCAACACGAAGAATACTACATCCACATTTAATTGTATCCATAGAAAATGAATTAAGGATTAAAACCCTATTAAATGTGCCCATTTCCAATAGGTATACACCTCTCTGCGTAATTATTTTATGTAATTTCAAAATAGACTGTTATATTCTGTTAAATTTTGATTTTACTTCTTTTATTTTGCATTTACTTATCTTTATTGGTAAAGTTGAAGGGATAATTGTTTGGTTTTGTGAAATTATGTTAATGGTTCACTGAAACTTACCCAAAATACTTCTCTCAAAGTGGATCTTTGAGGGAATTCAATGTGCAATCATTATTACATGCCTCTTATCGATTTCTAATGTGTTTTCCTTAAAAAATCGTACAATGTTCCAAATTTTAAGTTTGTCACAAAAACAATAAAATGGAAATCTAAATTTCAGATCGAAGTGTCTGAAGCCCATTTTTAGGAATATTTCCTCTTTCCATTTCATTTTTTGACTTAACTTCATGTATGCAATGCTAACATAATAAATTGTATTTCTGGTGTCAGGGGCAGGTAAAACAGAGACAAAGGCACCGCCATCTCTATAGAGTTGAAAAAACAAAGGTCGACGGGAAGAGCAAACCAATTTTAGTTGACCGAAAGTAGCAATGGGAATTTCAACATCCATTGGATTAGCATTAGATATGTGGTGTGATAGAATGACAATAGGAGGGAGTTTCAACATCCATTTGATTAACATTAGAGGTGCAGTGTGTGTGTAGATAAAGTTGCATATGCACTAATATTTCTTTGGGTTTATGTCAACAAGGTGTCACTTCATGTTGTGTGGGGATAGATATGTCATTTTTATGAATATATCAGGTTGTGTGCTATATTTATGACGAACAACGAGAATGATGGACAACAAAAGGATTTTCAATAATGAGAATAGCCATATGGCACAACTGACAACAAGGAGATAAAAGAGAATGGAACAACAAACAACAAATATCGACAAATATGGACATCAAAGAGATAAGGATTCCCAACAATGAGAATAATGGTATGGAAGAACAAACAATGAAGAGATATGGACATGTGGAAATATGCAGGTGGTATTGATGTCATGTGGTACTGGTTGATAGGTTTTCGCAAAGAGATATGGATAGGTGGAAACATGTAGGTGGTATTGATGACATGTGGTATTGGTTGACATGTTTTGGGCAGGTGATATTGCGATATATTGGCTCTCATGTTTTGAGTTGTTGATAGGTTTCAGGAAAAAAATCTTCCTAGGTTTTGGGTTGTTGACAAGTTCAGGGAAAAACTCTTCCTATGTACATGCCTTAAGATATAGGCACAAGTGGAAACATGGTGTGGAAAAATATATTGGTTAACATGTTTTTGGTCATTGACGGGTTTTAGGAAAAAGATCTTCCTATGTGTTAGACTCCTAGCCTACAAACATAATTCATGTAGAACAAAAAAATAGAGATAACTAACATTAGACACCACACACAAAGTGGCGGAAATTATCTTATTTATTACTTATTCAAGTAATGGAGAAATGGTTACAAATCTTGTAGAAGAACCTCATGAGATTTTACATTTAAACATAAATTACTCAAGAGTTATTAAGGAATATGGAAGGCCATGCGCTTGATGGAACCAACTATGAATGTAACTGAGGGATATGTGTTGTCACAACCAAACAATTTCCACCTTGACAACAATTTACGGATACCTTTCTCAACGAATCAAACATCACCTTCATACAAGCCAAGAGAATCCAAACATCATTACAACTTCTCAAACAATATTGATTGCATGAACATGTCTACACAATTTTCTCTAGTATGGAGCACTACACCTCCACTAAATTAACCCAACCACAAACTAAATCACTGCAACGACTGTAGGTAATATTGATGCTTCTTAGATACTGAAACACCCATTTCCATACTCTTTACCTATTTTTTCCATGTATCCACTAACAACACCAACTACAAGTGAAATATTTAAACATTATCATCACAAACATCAACCTTTCTACTAGCATATGATACACAAGACATATAACCATTTTCTTGTTCATTACATAGGACATAAACATGAAGAAAGATTACAATGGAAAACCAAAGAGACATTTACCAATTTCACATTCTTCATACTGAATTCCCTAAGTATCTTCTCCTCATACTTCTGTTGTGATAACCAAATCTTACAATCTTTCCTATCTCTATGTATTTCCATGCATGGGATTTTTTTTAGTTTCTACTAGATCCTTCATATCAAACGTCTTATCCAGCTAAGACAACTTGTTAATATCAACCATGCTTGTGCTTGCTACAAGCATAACATATAACACAAAGATAATGAATATATACCATAAACGCAATGGTTATACTCACTTCTTGTAAAATTTGGATCGTCATGAAGGAATCAAACATCTTGTACCATTGCTTACTTGAGCTTCAGGCCATACAATGATTTCTTGAGTTTGAAAACAAATCCCCCTTTCTAATCATGAACAACTCCTAATTGTTCCATGTACACATCTCTCCTAATGATGATTTATGGGTAGTAGGATCGCAAAATCTGCATCCCTTAACTCCATCACCATAACCAACAAAGATGTACTTCCTTGACTAAATCCATCCAAGCCAACCAAGTGAGCCTTCACCTCTCACCTCTCATAACCTAACTTCCTTCAATGATCAAAACTGAACAAACTTCCCTCACATACAAGGTGTCCGAAAATACCCCATGCTCCCACCTATCACCTAGGTCGTTTAGACTTTACTGATGATATTTAAAAACCCAGGTACGCATGCCTAACCAAGTCTTAGTGTCATATGTCCATTTACATATAAAAAAATGTTAACTCCACCTCGAGCTATGCATTCGAACCTCCTCCTTGCCATCTCAGTGGGTAACCAAGTCCCCCTCCTCACATCGGAGTTCCAAGCTATGCAAAATGTTTGCCTCACACTCCGCGAGTTTGACCTCGAGATCATGACCATATCCACTGCTACTACTACTCCCATCATCATCGTTCTCCAATGCCTCATCCGACAACTCCAACCCTAACAACCCAACCCTCTTTTTGAACCTCTTAAAAGCATGAATGAGTTGGCTCTAACAACCAATATTCAACAACAAAAGAGATGCATCGACCTTCCCTAACCAACCAAAGCATCCAAGCCCGTTCCCATCTCTTATCTTCTTGAAAACAAGGGAGGGAACATCATCACCCCGACCCTCCACAAGCAGCACATCTACATGGACAAGGTTAGATCAAGCACAGTCCCTTCCTCTAACGAACATGGGTTTGCCTCACGTCCTCCACAGCGGTATGAGGCATCCCACCCACAACTCCAAAGATTGCTCTCGTGCCCAGAGTCTCATTTTGCACGACAGCGATGAAGTATAGCCACAACTTGACGAAAAAAGTCGTCATACTCGCCGACTCTCTCGCCACCAACAACTAGGGAAACACATGCCACCCCAAGTTATCTCGGCTTTGCACATGGTAGTGTATCCTAACCGGTACAACGGAACACCAATCATTCTCTGAGAATACAGATATCTGAAGAACTTGTATTTGAGCTCAAGAATCACTACAGGAATGTTATCTCCACTGTCACCACCGATGTGCTCTTCATAGCGCTCGCTCGCTCTTCGCATCTCCACTTATCTCGAGCCCCACTATTAAAATAAAATAAATTTATTATTTTTTATTATTAAATATAATGACTTTCCCATGTATAAAAAAGAAAAAGTTTGTAATTTAAAAATTTTAAATAGAAAATTAATTTATTATAAAAATATTTAATAAAAAAACAAAAGTTTGTTATTAAATTAGAGGAAAATGGGTTTCGTGAAAATATAAATTATGTGAAGAAATAAAAGTTTATAATTTAAAATTTTGAAAAGAAAAATTATAATCTGAAAGCAAAGTTTATAATTAAATTATGATTTTAAATTTTGTTGTTAAAACATTTAACAAAATTATGAAGTAAAGTAAGAGAACTTTATTAACAAGTTGAAGAAAAATATATTTAATAAAATTAAAATATATTAAAAAATATATTATTAAATACTTATTTACAAGATTTTGATTTAAAAATACTATCATACTTATATAAGAGACACAAAGTTAATCAAATTTTCTAGTAAGAAACAAAATTCTAAAGAATTACAGGTAATCACTTATTCTCTTAAGGTTAGATAGACCAATTAAATCTTAGTGGACGTTAATCATCATCAACCACTTTTATAAAATAATTGTTACTAATTATAAACTCAACTAAAATTATAACAATAAATACAAATTGCAAAACATATAAACTTAAAAATAGTTACAAATTAATGAAAAGTTAGTTCTGTATAAGAATACCTAAAATTTAAATAATGTTCTTAAGGAACAAAATTATTGAAATAAATTGATGAGAGGAAGTGTCTATCCAACATTACTCTGACCCTACAGTTCTGTGATTGGCCCAAGCCCGCAATGACATTAGAGTAAACGTGCAAGCAAATCCCATCAATCCCATCAAGAAAGGCAATATTGGGATACCCGCTGTTTTTTTCTTCATTTTTTCTGTTACATTCTTCTGTTACTGTTCCAGACTATTACAATGATTAACTTGCCACGCCCGTCTCTTTGGGGTTACATTCTTCTGTTCTTTTTCGACTACTGGACGATTACAATGATTAACTCGCCACGCCCATCCAATGTCCTGAAGGGCAGGTATCATATGATGGTCACAGAAATTTTTATATTCAGCGGTATCCCCGCCAGTACTACTCACATCCACGGCGTACAGCGAAGGCGATACTTCAAAAATCTTGGCTTCTAAGCCCAATATCGTTCCCTCCATATTCACCGTCCACTCTCTCCTTTTAAAATTAAATCCATTGGCCGTAGCAACCTCTTAAAACTTGGATATAATAGCGGAAACGGGTTACTTAGACATGAATCGCAGCAACCCTTTTGAATCGTCGAATAGAGGGGCCAGATCTAATCCAGTCGGCCAGGATGCCAGTACACTGAAGGCATTCATGCATGGCGA
>CBVK0100364359.1:0-13004 GCA_900067695.1 Picea abies | reverse complement strand
AATCACATCTACTACTTCTTACATTGCCTAAGTATCTATTTATAGATTACAAAATGGGCCTAAGCATGGGTAAACCCACAGGCTGACATCCCTTACCCTTTACATCAACCCAAAAACCCTAAAAAGTACCCAAAAATAGGTCTTTCTTGCTTTGCGTTGCGCTCCATATTTGACAAGATGTCGCAGTCCCAAAACGGTCAATTATGAACAATTATTCTTCAAAACTTAGTCAAGGGCCAACAGGCCCCCAACACTCACCTGTGACTCATCCTGAGTCACTCAAATTTGATCAATTTTGCATTGAATGCCTCGAGCTTGGCTCAAGCTGCTTCGACCTACTGCAATGCAGCAACCTCTTGCTCAGTAAAGTCCTGGATCATTGTTTCATTGATCGGTCCTTCCAGGTGGTGTTATGTAGTGAGGACAACCTGTTCAGGTTTCTATTACTGGATTTCAAGTTCAACAAACAATTGGCATGCCCTTTCTTGGATTGGCTGAAGTTGTTGGGCGACTTCCATCACTTTAATTTGCAGTGTATGTACATGTTGTTGGGTTGTGCATTGTTCTGCGAACCTCTTCATTCTTTCAAATGGGGTCAAAGTCTTGATATGTGCTTGCAGCGTGTCTACATGCTACTTTTCTTCTTGGAGTTGTGCCTCCAATGTCTGCAATTCTGGATTCTCTGTGAGGGTTTCATAAGTTTGGGCACTTCTAGCTCTCAGCTGCTTGCATTCCAAAGAAAAGGTTTTTAATCAGCCAACTGCACTTCGAGTAGTGGCCTCTCTTAGATATCTTATTTCCTGAGGGGTCTCGGGCATGATGTGGAGCTCGAGATTCGTGATGCACTATTGGAGTTTTTGGATTACTTCTTCCAGTTGGGTCACCTGCTATGGGAGATGGTCTTCCATCTTCACTTCTACGACTATCACATAGTGCAGTGCTTTGTGAATCCTTTCCTAAACTTCAAGTTTCTCTTCTAGAAAATGTGCCTTTTCCTCATCCCACCTCTCTTTCAGGGAAATATTTTCCCATTCTGCCTCCTTCTATTGTTCTAGAAGTGATTTTTGTTCTTTCATCAAAGCTTGGGTGGCTTGTGTTGTGTCTTCTTGAGCTCATCGAAGGAAAGCTTCGATTTGATCAACGATCTAGTGCAATTGTGTGGGCTCATCGCTTGTTCCTAAGGGTCCGCTTATTAAGGGCGTTGTAGACACTTCTTGGCTAGACTGGAGTGTCTTCTTCACTTCTTTGAGTTCACCTTTGATTTGGTTGAAGAGCTCCTCCTGCTTTTCTTCTTTCTTTTCTACGAGCTCAAGTGAAACATTGATCAACGTGACAATTAGGAAGTCAAAGTCATCCAGGGTAAGGGTAGTTTTAAGTGTGGTCTGGGTGGCCTTAGCTTTATTTTGGGAGGAGGGATTTGGTGGTGTCATCTTTATTTTCATGGAGGGATCCTCCTCCTCTCTAGGCGGGGTAACCTCGCCTCTGTTTTGTTCAACTTTTGTAACACCTAGCTTGTCACCATCGCCTCTCTGCATAGGTGAGATCGAAGTAGTCTTCATGGATGTGCTAGGGACATATTCAACTTCTTCATCCTTCTTAGTCATGCTCGACCCAGGTGTATTCGGTATAGCTTCAAGGTTTTCCTCATCGGACATGTCTGTAGGATCTGCTGCAACAAGGAGGTCTACTGACCATTCCTTGGTAATCTCCTTCAAGTCATCCTCTGTGAGCTTGTAGTAGGATTGGAGTTGTTGTTTATGCTCGTCATCGCAAGATGTAATATAGGTGAAGTGGTGATCTGCACTAAATTTCATCAAAGGTCTAAACCAATGAAGCACATTTGGGGTGATCCACGGTGTAGACTGAATTGCATTCTTCAGTTGGTTGAAGTAGGTGTGGAAGACAGCATTGGACTGCCACTGCTTGTTCATGTCGTTGGAGAACCACAACGTATAGAACTTCGTGGCTAGTGGTTCGAAAGGTTTGATCTCTAGGAAAGTGGTTCCCTCTGGCAGCTCCCAAGTGATGAAAGTGATGAGTATGAGTAACCAACTAAAGTGGAACTCATACCTTTGGTCTTGCGCTCCTCTGCAATCCATCTCTAACTAGTTTACAAGATACTACGCCCAATTCATCTATAGTCCCTCGGTGCACTTCCCTGCAAGGTCAACTACAAAGCCAATCACTTGTGTTGGTATGTTCTTACGAACTAATTTGCCTACAATCAACTAACATGAAAGGTGCATTGTGTCGCTCTGGATAGAGGCTACCTTGTAGCCTCACATACCCTTCTCTACATCGCCATAAGTTTCCTTTATTTGTTGTGCTAGTGTTCATTCTGAGGTATTTCCTGGGTAAAAGTCCTATGGGTCAGGGCCTTGCATGCTAAGTCCTGTGATCCAATTGATCAGAGTCAAATCCATAGTGATGCGGTGGTCCAACAATAAGTATCCACCGTGGTAGAAAGATAGCAACAACCTGATGCATTCATTGACTTCTTGGTGTCTGTCGAAATAAGGGATCTTCATTACGTTGAGCAGTGTGGACTGTGCGAGGTTCTGGGTCTAGGACTACAGGACAATCTTAGGATTTCTGCCTTTGGTCTTGGTTAGGTATTTACATGGAGCTAACATGTTGTAGGTTTTGCGATCTCCAAGGTTAAAATCGTTAAATTTCAGTGCTGCGAGCTTATCCTGGTCAGCACGTACTGCGCACACCCCTTTCAGAAGATAAGCGGTGATCAGGGTGTACTCAAATTCCCCAGGTACACTGTCGTGGTTAATATTGATGCTCAAAGGTGGGATGTAAACCAGCAAAATGCGTGAGATCAACTTAGCATTTGCAATATCGTCTATGTGCTTTGTTCTTGTCTCGATCATGGTTCTGGAAGGTTCTGCACCACGAGCAGTGGAGGGAGAATCTTGGACTCCTCCTGTCGAGGATTCTTTCACACCTGTAGACATCCTTCTCTCTGAAATCACTCTCTCAGCCATTAGGTCAATCAAAAATTCTTCAACGACTTTCTCAACAGTGTTGAGCTCGTCCGACATACAAGATTGGGTCCGCTAGCTCAGGCATGAAAATGAATGATGACAGTATGGGAACAAGGCAATGATCACAGAGTGAAGTAATATCAAGTTCCAGGTACAAATTCTCACTTAGCAAAAAGTATTCTTGGTGAGTGGCGTGATGGACTAAGTAGGGAAACTTAGCAATGGTCTACTTGCAATGGATATGGGACCTGCATTAACTTTGTTCTATCCATTTTGGTGTTATCCAACAGTCTATTGGGAACCCATAATTTATTTTCAACCCATTTGGGGTGGAAGTCGAACGGGTATATCGGTTCAACGACTATATTGTTGCACCATGGCGAAGTGTCAGATGTCATTGTTCTGATATCTCAACGAAGCTCAATTCTTTTGATTTTTCCTTCTGCGAAGTTCCTTCTGGAGTCTTCTATAACTTTCCAATTTTGGCCCTCTTCTTACTTAGCTTCCTATCCTTTTTCCCAATGAGCTTGGTCTCGGTCACCCTCTTTACATTATGGATCTTATATTCTCTTGATTTAGTCACTTCACATTGCCTAGGATCTTTCCTCAGATCCAAGGGTAATACTCCTTCATCATATGGATTAGATATTTCGGTCTTCTATGGTTCCTCTAACGCTCTTATAGCTTCGACATCCGAGTCCCTGGTGTTTAACAACGAATATCTATTCCCTTGTTCCTCCATCAAGTAGGCAATCCTTCTAGTCATAAATTCCATGAGTTCTTGCTTCTTCTGTTCTAGGGCTTCCTTTTCTTCTTTCCTCCGGATCTGGTCTTCTTTAATCCATATATTTCTTAAAAAAGATGGAAATGGGACATGGTCATCAATAAATCTAATGACCTCGAACTCCTCCTCTGTCAAGGTTCCATGGGTACTCATAGCTATCTGGGTAATTATGCCACATAGGGTTACCATTTTGCCTTTAAATAATCCGATGGTTCCTAGTGAAGGGACTAGAGAAGGCCTTCCTAGGGTTTCCCAAGTTCTTTTTTTCATAATATTCATTGGTGTTCCCTCATCCAGGGCACAGTCAATGTCAAAGTCTCATATTCTTACTTCGATTTTATCTTGTTCTTTGAAGATCTCTAACAAACTGACATCCTTATGATAATCTAGGGTTTCTTTTATTTTTAGTAACATGAGCTCTGGTTCTTTCTGGGGTTCTTCCAAAATTTTAGTCTCTTGATCTCCTTCAGAGTTTGCTTGTTCCATATTCAATTTTTCAAGTCTAGCAATCATTCTAGGGAAATCCAATACTTCATGGTCCATAGATTTACAACAGAGGAATCTAGGGTTTCTCCAAGGGAATTCCTTAGCAAGATGTCATGGTCTTCTACAAATGTAACATAGGGTCAATCCTCTCTTTCTTTTAAATGACCCACAACTTCTTTTGTACTGCGCACTAGGGTCATGGTGGCTATCCTGCAAAAATTTATTTATAGGATCCTGCATCCATTGGTTAGTCCAAAAATTATTTCTATGCATAGGTATAACATATCTATCATTATTCTTATCAAATCTATCAAATTTTCTTCCATCTAACAATGCCCTAGTTTTCAATCTAGGACAACATCTATCAAGCATACCTAGATTCATACTTTAGAAACAAAAAATTTCCACTTATATTACCTATATAGAGCACAAAGATTTCAAATCTAAACTTGAGCTATTCTTACCTTTATTAGAGCACAGAGCTTATAGATCTTACCTCTTTCTGTAGATTTGACTTAGAAACTTCCACTTTAACCTTTCTTAGAGCATAGAACGTTCAAATCTGACTTATTTTCTCCAGTATCCACCTCTTTTCTTGTAGGTCTGACCTCTTTCCTTCAGATCTAACCTTTCTTTCTCAGCACAAAGCTTCATAGGTCAAGTAGAATACTGTGTACTAGGGAAACAAATCTATGCATAGATTTTATTTCGCACAAAACTTTTTCTTCTTTAGTTCCCAACAATCACAGTTCTTGTCCCGACAACAAAACCATTTTTTGGCACAGGGGCAGACCCAGGGTTCAATGCTCAAGAGCACACCAACAAAACCCTAACTACCAGCCCTTTTGGCAACACCTGTGAAGCATATGAAGTCTCGCCCGAGGTAGAGGCAGGGGTGGTTGCAAAACTCAAGTGTCTACAAACTTAGTTGGGACACCGATATGTGATTATGTCTTTTATAGGGTACTTAGCATAATTCATTCATCAATATTTATCCCTTATGGTACTTCGCAGAAAGCATAGAGCATCGTAGTGAATATTTAGACTAAAGTTGATTCAGTACTTAGCCCCAAAAATATAGATTAGATTCAACAGATTAAGAACTAAGAATCTATCAAATCTAACATTCATTCATATATCATAAGCACAGAGCGGAACTAGGTCTATTTAATCACAGTAAGCACTTATCCAAGAAGCATATAAACACATTCAAAGAAACATACACACATTTTCCATGGTTCACCCCCACCTTGGGGCTACATCCACAAAGTATACATCTTTATATTATCTTAGTCAAGTGGTTACAACATAGAGCTTCGGTGACCCTTACTTTGCATAGGATTGAAGATTTACGCTGCTCGCTAGATATTTCTTCCTTGCACTTCAACACAAAACTACCACAACTTGCACTTAGATTGTCAATCCCCTTACAATCATGCACAAATCACTTGCAATATACATCCGATCACACAGATCCAGCTACTAGCACTAAGCCTTTAGCTATACATCACATAGATGTACTACTACTTGCACTAAGCAATCACATCTACTACTTCTTACATTGCCTAAGTATCTATTTATAGATTACAAAATGGGCCTAAGCATGGGTAAACCCACGGGCCGACATCCCTTACCCTTTACATCAACCCAAAAACCTTAAAAGGTACCCAAAAATATATCTTTCTTTCTTCGCGTTGCGCTCCATCTTTGGCAAGTTGTTGCAATCCCAAAATGGTCAATTATGACCAAGTATTCTTCAAAACTTGTTCAAGGGCCAACATGAATATTGTCACAGATGGGGGATCTATACAGCTGAAAGATTCACAAGTCAAAAAACTAAAAGGAATGATCAATGGGAGTCGAGTGAAACTGTACAAGGATAATCAAACTCCTAGTACTTAAAAAGTTACAGCACAGTAAGAAAATATGTACATCATTTATTATAGTAGAAGTTAAGAGAGACAACATGAGAAAAAAGAAACAAAAAGGAGAAAAAGAAGAAAACCCATAAAAAGTAAAAATGGGACAAAAATATAAACAAATCAGTGGATATGGAAGGTTTTGATATAATAGAATTGGTAGAATTAACAGTGTGTTGCAGAAAAAATAGTGATTGAAAACACTGTGCGGTGAAGAGAAGTTAAGACATAGAAAGGTACAACAAATAGGAAATACAACAAAAAGTGAAAATGTGACAAATGTCAGTGCGTAACAGTTGTCACTTCATCATCTTGCTATAAATTCCGAAAAAGGGGGAAAGGAATTCATTGTGTTTTTTTCTAAGGAGAAGAACATAGTGTTGAGTTGAAGATCAAGAGAGTACGCATTTGTGATAGCAAGTGGAGATTTAGAAGTTTGCAGTCTGAATTTCATTAGCATGTCGCCACCAAGAGTTGGAGCGTCAGGCATGGTCAGTAGAAACACAAGAACCAAAGCTCAAGCGATGCAAGAAGACACAAAAGAAGCACCTGCCATAGTGGTTGTGGATGAAATCCACACACCCGAATACTAACCAAACACCATGTAGGTGGAGGAGGAACACAACCCAGAGAAGGAGGTTGGGAAACCAGAGGATGACATAGAAAGAACAAAATTTGACGCGTCAAGAGGGAAAGGGCCACAATATGAAGAACGGGACACGATTTCAGCACCATAAGTCTAAGAACCAAATGAAGAGAAGGGAACAAAGAATGAGGGTGTACCAGAGGTGGGGGCCTCATCCCCACAGGGAAGGAAGAAAGTCTGCGTTGAGAGTATTGCAAAAGGAGTGTCACGGCCGCAAGAAGAAGTCACACTCGTCATGCCCTAAATTTCAGAAGGGGTGCACATAGATGATGAGATGGTCATAGGGGTGAATATAATGAAGTATTTAGACCATGACGTAGCAGACACCATTAAATTCATGGACTTATCGCAATAGAATTACATGGAGTGTTAGGGAGAGGGTCCATCAAGAACGCCACTATTGGAGCCTGTGCATTGGATCCTCAGGCTCTAGAACACAGGCATAATGAACTTCCTTGATATACCACATCTTGGGTGTGGTAAACATATCAACGACTGTGTAAAGAAAATCCTCGTGCGAGTACATGGAGGGATTATTTGGATGGATAGGCCGATACCTATCAATGTCGATATGATCGTAGAAATTACCGGGATACCCACGGATGGGGAGAATCCATAACAACACTTGGAGGAAAAAATGAAGACCAAGTCCATCTCTGATGAAATAAAGGCCAAGTATGGGATGGAGAGATCCAACCAGGGAATCGGGATCAGTGACATCAATGATCCTGTGACAATATTCAAAACCTGACTCTAGGATGCAATCTAATGTGAAAGTGTCGCAAAGAATAAGTGTCAGCGAGAGTAGTAGTGGTTGTCACATAGTGTGCAAAGGGGAGTTCGATGAGCTAGGACACATACTTATTAAATTTATTTTTGGAGTATGGCAAGGATACGCAGGACTGGGGATCTGAGTTCCACTACTCATGGTTACTCATCCTCATTGTCTTCATAGTATGGAAGGATCCCACCTATAGAAAATATTGTGAGAGAACGGGAAAGTGTGGCGTAGCGCGCTACATTTCCATAAACAACAACACATAACTGAAGAGGAAGAAGGAAAAAAAGGATACATTTGTGTTCTACTTAACAGAAATACAAGAAATAATTGCAAATACATGGAGAATTTCACCAGATGTTGTCTAGGAGTTTGGAAAATTTTACTTCAGGACAATGCACCATAGCCTATGGTTGCAGGAAAAGAGGGACACATCCAAGGAGTGGATACAATTGAATTATTGCGTGATGACGTAGGACATACATATGGAGGTCTAGGAGTGGCCCGAGGAATGAAATGTACATGTGATCCCAAAAGAAGTACCAAGGAAAAAAACTCAGACGTCAGGTAGAAAAATCCCCACGTAGCAGACAGGCACAAATAGGGTGAACAAGAAGAATAAGGTCGCACAAGGCCTAGCGGGGGGAATCAACCCACCCAAGAAAAAACCAAGGACACAAACAAGACCACAAGGTGCTTCCATGTAGGACCAACCGTGTTAGGAATCAACACCAACAAACACAGAAGAAGAAGTGTTCACTACAGAATTAGGGACAAGGACACGGGATATTCTTGAAGAACAAGAAATGAGGCAGGAAACCAACAGATATACTCAGATGCCAACAACATTTGAACCATTCGAAGCCCAAGGATAGAGGATAGGGGAGAAAACGAATGGCTCCAAAAAGAAGGAAAAGGACCACAAACCACCTTCTCATACATCCCTAACCACAGATGATGTGGAGTTAGTAGCAACAACAGTCGAGGATAAACTGTCACATGTGTGGGAGAATGTGAAGAATCACCGAGATTCAATTTTGGAGAAAGTACAAGAGGTAAAAACTATGTTGGATAAGTTAGGAAACAGGGTGGAAAAGCAACAGAAATATCAAGCAACCCAAACCATGGAAGGAAGGCCCTGTTGAAGAAAGAGTCCATCTTACAGCGCAGGGGAGCACAAACTTCATCATAACACCAAATATGTTGTATATAGACGAGGAGGAAGTGAAGAGGCCCCTCAAGGAAATGAAGACATTGGACTTGGATTTTCCCAAGATCTCGACAAAGGCACTTTACAAACTGCGTATTAGTGTCGTACAATAAATTAAGTCACGACCTAGGACTAACATGACAAAATTACAAATAGTGTAGAAATAAATCAACGCATTTCAAGAGGAAATCATACAAGAAGGGAAAGAAAGACGGGCAGCAGAGAAAAAGGTCAAGGAGATGGAGAAATTCATTAGCATTGTATTTCACACCATCCCAACCAGTGCAGATTCAGAGGAAGCATCTTCCTAGGAGAATATGAGAAAAATCACGCAGACCTTAGAAAAATACAATGATCAAATCAAGGAACTGGAGGAGCACGCAGTAACTACGACTCCTCCTGAGGTCATTTCATATCATGAACAATATGCGATGACTTATGCTGAAAACATCATGCGTGCAACATAACGCATCACAAAACTATTGGAGAATAGTTCCCAATTGTGGACACAATTGTTAGATGATGAGATCTTGCGGGAGATGCAAGGGAAGGAAGACAAAGTGCATGAAGCAATGGCAGAGATAAAATAGTGACAGAATATGTTTTCATTTACTGATAGAATCAAGACTGTCATTGAAATAAAGACACTACAGGCAAAGGAGAAAATAGTATAGGCACAGAAGATTGTGCGACAGGCTCAATTGGAGCCCTTGTAGGAAAATGCGGATCAGCTGGTCGTGGAGATCAACACATCGAAGCTGAATGTAGAGAGAATAGGTTTGGAAGGGGGAGAACTACTAAAACCCCCAGTCATCATGCAGCTACTGGAAGACATGGCCGAAAAGAGTAGTCAGGCTCAGGAGCAGTGCCAGAGAATAGCTGAGATGTATGTTGCGCTGGTAGAAGCAGTGATATATGTTGGAGTTAGGAAGTGACTCAGGATGAGTCACGATGTTAGTGTTGGGGGCTTGTTGGTACAGGCCAATTTTGGGAGAAATCGAAGAAGTTTTGAAGGAATTAGAGCATCAATGAAAAATAGGGAAGCGTGTTAGAAATAAAGGAAAAGAGATGTTGGAAAAAGAGGAAAAACAACATGTGAGGCATGCATGTGGGAAAACCTAACCACATTAGGGCTAGGTTTTTTGTAAGATATTCGAATGGTTGATAAGATAATAATTAGTATAAATAAGTACCTAGGAGGTCTAGGTCGGGTGTTCTAGCATGTTAGAAAATATGTTTTTGCATAGCTAGGAGAAAGATGGTAAGATCTGTCACCTTTTTGTAAGTAGTTGAGTTGTAGGAAAGTCAAGCAAATTGATCTAGAGGGTTATATCATAGGCTGAGGAGTCTGGTGTGATCTAGTCAGTCTCATAGGGATTGGGGAACCTGTTGTGATTGTAAGATCAAGGATTCTAGTGCGTGCAATGCCATCTATTTCATAACCATAATAAAAGAGCTTGAGAGACATATCTTTGTGGACATAGCCCAGGAGGGGGTGAGCCACGATAGATCATGTGTTATGTGAAATGCTTATTGTTTATGTCTTTTCTGTCAATGGTTAAATCTTAGATGAATTTCTTGATGAAGTAGTTAGATATGTTGATTTACATGCATGAGTAATGAACGAAAAAGTATTTAATATATATGGATGATATACCAAATGAATGAAGATCACAAAGTACAATCCCAAATCCCCACTCATTCCCAGACTGCAAGCACTTGAGCATTGCAGTCACCCATAGAACTATCTCGGGTGAGACTGCGCAGTACACTCTATGAGTTGTGTTTCCTTCTGGTTTACCAGGAGGGTCGATATTTTTAGAGGTCTTTGTTGGAAGCTTGTTCAGATATGAACCTAGTTCAGCCTAAGAAGTATAAAGAGGAGAGGAGTAACCAACAACAACATATTTTTCTGGAGTTACGAAGAAATTCCTAGGATCGATCCATCGATCGTTGTGAATGAAATCAAGACTTACACAGGAGTTAAACCTGTGAGACAGAAACTTCACCTGGTTCATCCTAAGAATACCGCAACAATCAAGGCAGAAGTAGAAAAAATTTTGAAATATGGTTTTATTTATCTTGTCCCTTTGATCGAATGGGTTTCCAACATCATTCTAGTCACCAAGAAACAAGGGACCATTCATGTTTGTGTCGATTACCAGGATCTTAATAAGGCTTGTCCCAAAGCCAATTACCCTACACCCTTTATCGACCAAATTATCAATAATTGCACTGGAAGCATCATTTTCTCTTTTATGGATGGATTTTTTGGATATAACCAGATCGACATTTTACCAATTGATAAACATAAAACATCCTTAATCTTCCCTTGGGGAACTTTCCCTTATCATAAATTATCTTTTGGCCTTAAAAACGTGCACCCACTTTTCAATGGGCCATGTCATATGCATTCCATGATATAAAACATATTGTTGAACCCTATCTCGATGACTTACCCATTCACTCATCTCATCGACAAGACCACATTGGTGACCTATGATCCATATTTATTTGATGTTGATTTTACAACATACGTTTGAACCCCCATAAATCCACTTGTGTTGTCGAATCAGGGAAACTCCTTGGATTCATAGTCTCCAAAGATGGGATTAGGGTGGATTCCTTAAAATTCAAAGCCAATCTCACTTTCATTCCTCCAAACAACCTCACTCAACTACAAAATTTGCAAGCCCCTGGGGGGGCAGCTCAATTGGCAAGTGTCGTGAAAATGAAGTTCTATGAGGTTTTGAGTTCAACTCCCCCTGACTTACCTTTTTTGTTGTGTAAGGGGCATCATGGGCACACCTGGAGGTTATAGTGGTAGCGGTTGGATAACACGGCCACGTGTAACGCAAGCACGTGCCCAACTAGTTGTTGATTCCTCCAGACATAAAAAAAAAAAAAAAAANNTAAAAAAAAAAAAAAAAACTACAAAGTTTGCATGAGAAGGAAAAATGTCTTCGTCGCCTCATTTGAAATTACACCTAAATCACTAAAGGATTCATGATATTTCTATTGAAAGATGTCTCGTTCATTAGGGATGCAGCTACTCAATGCTCATTTGATTCTCTTAAGCTTGCGTTAACAAACACACCTCTTTTGCACCCACCAAATTATGTGAAATATTACATCCTTTATTTGGCTTCCTCCACTTCCACTATTTCTATGGTGTTAGTAAAATAGGATGATGATGGAATCGAAAATGTGATGTACTATCTGAATAAAAGTATATCAAGTCCCAAACTCTGGTATTCACATGTAGAAAAGTTGGCTTTGGTAGTAGTTATTTTTGTCTAGATATTTCTCCATTATATTTTACTACGCACTACCACGTTCATTGCATACTCAAACCCTGTGTACCACATCTTGACTCGTTCAGGGGAAAATATTCAAAATGGATCATCATTCTCCAAGAATTCAATCTCGAGTTTTCCAAATCCAAAGCTAAGAAATCATTGGTTTTTGCGGAATTAATTTGTGATCTTCCCCATACTGATGAGGATATCGATCCTAGTGATTCCCTTCCTGACAAATCCATGTTCCTTATTAGTATGTTTGATCCTTTGTATGGACATAATATTCTCTATCTCCAAACCCAATTCTTTCAGCCTAGCATTTCACGTGATGAACAACTTCACATTAGACACCACTCAAAGTGATACCTTATCATTGATGACACCTTTTACCACTGTGGCATTGATACTTTGCTGTGACTTTTCTTAAACCAAGAAGAGATTGAACAAGTTTTAAATGACTGTCACCTTCGAGCTTGTGGAAGTCTTTTTTCTGTGATGGTTACAGCCCAAAACATTCTACGTGCCAGTTATTTTTGGCCTTCCATATTCAAAGATTGCATTGAGGCCATTAAAAAATTCCCACCCTATCAGATCTTTTAGAGGAAATAACGTACCCACCCAAATCTACTCCATCCCATTGTCGTCATTAGCCCCTTTGAAAAATAGGGAATCAATTTTATGCAATGTAATCCTACCTCAGTTGGGGGGAATGATTATATCGTTGTTGTCGTCAATTACTTCACTAAATGGGTTGAGGCTATGCCGACATTTCTTAACAATGGTCGCACTGTAGCACTTTTTTTTTTCAATCACATCATCACCCAATTTGATGTCCCACAAGATATTGTAATTAATCATGGATCCCATTTATTGTTGGATCATGTTGTCA
>CBVK0100364358.1:0-13005 GCA_900067695.1 Picea abies | reverse complement strand
CCATTGTATCTTTTCTGTTCTTTTCTGAATATCAGTTTTCAGTAGATATTGTACAAGGTTAGAATTTACAGGAATCCTCCATGTGAGGATCCAAGAACACGTAGACCAATGTGCCTTCTTGTTTTCCATCTCTGTTGCAACCTGTCCCTACAACTGCTCAACTGAAGACAAAAATTTTGCAAACTGAAAATAACTCATAACTAAAAACCATTTACTAGTGCATACATTAGGATTATTGATCATCATTATTGAATACAAAATGTGGCATCTACATTGGATGCTTATGGTTGGGTGGTAAGATATTGTTCATATGAAAACAATTCATTGGAACAATTTTGTTGAAAAATAAGTGTTTTATCTATGAAATTTAATTATATATTTTGTATAGGACATTGGTTGACTGTTTCTCTCATTTGATGGTGTTATAAGATGTACAATAAAACACGTATTTTCCCTATCTATCTTCATTGAGTGAGGGAAGTTCAAGTAGAATAGAGGAAAGTGAGATATCTAGTAGGTCTAACAGTTGGAGATCAACTAGAGGTGAGAAGATCAGAAGAAAATTTCATAGATGCATGGAATTATTTCTTGTGAATGGGGGATCATGCTCTTATGATCATGAGAGAATAGATGACATCGAGGTTCCCTTGAGGTACAAACATATAGTGAAATGATGGGAACCCAAGGATCTTACTAAAATAAACACTGATTTTTGTGTAAATGAAAGGATATAATAGATTGCTCCATCATCATTACATGGTTTGGGGCTATTTTCCATGGATGGAATAAAGGTTTTTTATAGTGGATTAACTGAATTGATGGAGTATGTCAGACCCTGTTATATCTACAAAGATTGGATATGACTAGTCCAATATACAAAAAGTATGTGAAGATATGGCTTGGATGCAAATTATATACGGCTAAAATACAATGATCAAAATAGAGGAGAAACTATCTATATTGACGTAAGGCCAAAAAAATCGGGGAATATTGTCAGGTTTATAAACAGTACATGACCCATGACCAAAAATAAGCAACCTAATTGCGTATTTGAGGGGCGTGAAGGAAATCATGTATTCGTATGTGCAATAAAATCAATAGCTGTAGGGAAAGAATTATTGATTGATTACAATTTGAATCAAATAGAGACGAAAGTTGCTATTATGGGGGTGGTACGCATACTATTTTACCCAACCTATTATCAATGAATCTTATATTTATGATTTTCATTATGTTCTTTAGTCACTCTTTACTTTTATGTTTTTAGCATGCCATATTTTTGTCCCATGCGTATTCATGAACTAACTTTATTTCTCATACATTTGAATTTATTTCTCATGATCATGATCATGGTTCTAATTTTACTATAATGTGGCAAGTTGATCATGGTAAATCAATAGCCTCAGAACAAGTAAACGAACAAAAAATTTTGAATTGCATTTAATGTGCATTTTATTTCTGTGGCGATTCGTTATTTTATTTATTTACATAAATGAAATAACATTTATTTTGTTGAAATATATAGTCGGCAGGCCATGATGACGATGATGATTCGCTCTATGAAAGGGATTTGTATGCATCCCCCAACCCCGTGGTATTAATAAACAAAAATATCAATAAAGAGAACAATGAACTAGCTCACTTATTAAACATTCTAGATCAAAGTCCTAAAGTTGAAGAAAGAATCAGAGAAGTTATGACAAGGCTTAACACATATAAGTTAATAACCATAATTTCAAGTGGTTTTATTTTTATGTCATAAGATCAATTTTGAAAGCTTGATTTTTAACTTTTACATTATCTAAATGAAAACAGGTTTTCTTTCTTATATAGATATTTTTGGATCCTGTTAACCTCAACATGCATGGTGTCGGTAGTAGTGGCATTGTACAGATGCCACAGGGTACTGATGCAGGCCCTCGTATACTTGCCAGCACGTGACTATTCAGATCTCCACCTTCCACACCATTAGGTGGGAGCCACAACACGCACCCCTAGGAAGCCACACATGTAGGATTTGGAGGTGGTGATGACAGAGATGAGGCTGATGATTTGGCCAACTATATGGTTGTTTCTCCTAAAGAAAGATGTGTGACCAGCACGAGGACCCTTAAGGGAACATTTATGGTCAACAAGGAAGGGCTTCCATTAAAGAAATTTAAAGTCCCATTTAATTTTTAAAATTTTAATTGTTTCATGTTCTCAATGTAGACAAACATAAATCATCTAAACTATTATTTTTAAATTATTAATCATATAATATTTTTGCGTGTAGGGAACAACAATTTTTATAGGGCCTTGGAGAATAATGCATTGCTGATTTTTGGGCCCACCATACGGGAGAGGTGGAATTCCCATAATTTCAACCTCAAAAAAGAATTGATGGATTATCTCGAAAGCCTTTTTGGTGTAGACACATTTAATAAACATTGGCCATCGACGCAACTAGACAATATTTAAAGTATACGTGGGAAACCTATAGGAAGCACTTGAAACAAAATTATAGGTACGAGGGTCCTCTGATGATTCCAAAGAGGGAGTGGAAGGTCCTCATTGAGGACACAAAAGAGAAGAAATTGACAAATTAAGGAAAAAAACCCTCTAGTTCAAGAAGGTAAATTACAATTTCAATTCAATACCTTTAATTGTTTTTAGATCTAAATAAAAGTGTGATATATATTAACATACTTGAAATTTTTGATGATAGGTTGACTGGCGCTTCAAAAGAACCAAAAGCAAGGCTTTCCAAATGTGGCCAGCATAGGCTAGGCCAAGGCAGCTACTTGAAGTTGCAGTCACAAATTGTAAGTACCCAAATATCTTATTTGTATCGCCTTCAAATTTTTAGGTAATTGTAGCCAATAAAATTAAAAATACATACTCTTATGCAATGCAGGGTGATGAGCTTGGTACTGAAACGACAAAGGAAGACCTCCAGCTTGGTTACAAGTACGGCTATAAAGTTGTAGTTGAACACCGGAAATGTTTGGGGTAGTTACCAAGAATCACTTTGCAGGATAAGGTAAATAAAATTCAATCCACATTAACCTTTCATTATTAATATAATACAGTCATGTTTGATATCATCGATAAATTTAATGTGTTAAAAATTTGTTTTAATCAGGGGAGAAACACTGTCAACCAACCCACTAGTATTGGAGAGTAGTGCGTTGACATTTGTTTGCAACCAGAAGATGGTTCTCCTGTGTAGTCCCATTCCACTGGGGTGCAACCCCATGATGGTGATATGACTAAGGCACATGACGGTAATATGGCTATATTTTAATCATATACTTAATAATTTTGTAGTTATAAATTTTGTACTTCTATTTTTTTTACTTATAGATTTATGATTGTCCTTATAAAGTTTGTCATTTCAATGGCAAAGAATGTTGTACTTGAGCGTCATACGGTTGAAGAGGAGCACGCGGGGGAAACCATTCCAATGGTGCTGACCAGTGCACTAGGTAAATCATGACATTGCAGGTGTTTTTTTAATATTACTGAACTAGTTCATTGATATTTAAAAACTGGCGATATAAATTTTATATTTTTTTCTTTTGTAGGTGATGCCTCATCACAATGGCCTCCATTACCCCGTGAGTACCCCACGACTAGGAGTTCTTTGCATGGGAGGACGCAACCACAATCAGATTTTGAAGAGCACCCAAAGAATGAAGACATGGATATTGATGAACTACTTAGGAATTATAGAGCTAAGAAGAATAGGTCGTCTAAAATCTATTTTCTATGAAATACCTATTTTAATATTTTAATAAAATATTTTAATAACTATTTATAAAATCTATTTTCTATGAAATACCTTTTTGTACTCATGTTGGACAAAATGAAATATAGATGGTAAGTAATTATGTTCAAAGCAAATTGAAATAAAAAATATTTGTAGTTATTTTAGCTTAGCTTTCTTGTATAGCTTTACAATCACATTCTATCAGTTTTGAATATTTTTAATGCATATTTTCTAGTAGAATATAGATTGGGTATTGGGGAATTGAGAGTGATGTGAGGGGGGGGAGGGGCATAAGATATTTCGCCTTCACGTGGTTGGCCCTGTTCAGTAGAAATTAATTTATTTGAGCCATTTAATCTTGTAGAAAACCTCCCTCGATCCAACTGAGCAACAACAAAGTCAATGTTGACTTTGTTGCCGCTACTTCAAATCGAGGGAGGTCATTTGGCCCAATATTAGATGCATGTCTTCAATAAATTTTTCTCGAAACCAAGAGGAGCTCATTCAGGTACGTTATGACATTCTCATAAAAATGTATCTTAGAGTAAATAATGCTACAAATATGACTTGTATTGATTTTGTAGATATTTATGGAGGTTGAATGATTTTGGCTGGTACTTTAAGATATTTCTTCATCAAGTGAGGGATGCTCAGGACAAACAAAGGGTCATACAGTTGACGAGGAGCACATGGGGGAAACCATTCCAACTGTGTCGACCAGTTCATCAGATCAGGTGTGATTGTTGCTTTCAACATAGTTTATATAGCCATCAATTTTGGTTATGTTTAATGTTTATGAACTGTTATGTGATTATTTATTAATGCAGGGTTTTCTATGTGATAATTTATTGAGATATATCATTTGTTTAGTAATTTTTCAGGTTCTCTATTTCTTCTATATATGTTTTATACCTCTTACAAGTGCTTCCACTTTTAAGTATCAGACACATGAAACTCTTATAAAAAAGTTAAGACTTGGAAAAATATGCATAGGTAGGACTCAAACAATAAGGATGACTTCCATTTCTCAGTATCAAACACATGCAACTCTTATTGACAATTTAAGACTTGGAAAAAGAAGCATATATAGGATTGAAAAACACAATAAACCAACCTCGATAAATGAATCCTTCAACAAGATTTCACCCTGATCCTTCAACTCTTTGAATTTTTTAAATATGGCATCCATAACCAAAGGAATAATTCCTTCAGTGTTACCACCAAGTGTATATCTTGTTCGCCTATAGGCCTGTAGGAATGAGGCTATGGAAGCTCAAGATCGATCCCTGTGACAAGGAAGGACTAACTATTGAACTAGTCACATGCATTTACCTCCATGTGTTTCATTGAAAGATTTTCATGGAAGCTATCCATCGCTGCTAACCTACTCTTGTGTGTTGGCATCATCACCATGATTAATTCAAGGTGGATATAAGGGCCCAAATATTAGGGTGCATTTTCTTGCTAAAATGGAACACACAATGTCCATGACATTTTGTCATTCCACTCAATATCTCTTATTGTACATCTCCTCCACAAACCTGCTTAATTTCCTTAAGAGTATTAAAACATAACCCAAGTCATTAATTTCCTTAATATCATGTGATCTAAAATATTCAAGCTTAGAGGTTTGTTGCATACACTCAGATTTATTAAGTGAAAAATAAATTTGATGTGTAAATTAATTGAATAATGAAAATTGGTGTAATCTATGTATAACTAGAGCATAAATAGATCAACTAGCTGAAAAAATCATAGAAAAAAGAGATCGATCTAAAATGTGGACTGAAGTCAATGCAAATTTCAGCAAGGGTTAGCTCCAAAATGACTTGAGTAAAGAAAGCTAACTTTGAATAAGAAACTTGGACTTTGAATAAGAAAATAGAGCATAAATAGATCAACTAGCTGAAAAAATCATAGAAAAAAGAGATTGACCTAAAATGTGGACTGAAGTCGATGCAAATTTCAGCAAGGGTTAGCTCCAAAATGACTTGAGTAAAGAAAGCTAACTTTGAATAAGAAANGGTTAGCTCCAAAATGACTTGAGTAAAGAAAGCTAACTTTGAATAAGAAAATTAAAAGATGGTTAGAAATTGCATATGGAAGTTGTGCTTACAATTCGGCTATGGGGTCTTGAAACCCTTGACAATGTCCTCTTCAACAAATTTGTTTAAGTCCTCCAACATCCATAGAATGCTAGAAGAACATCAAGATATAGATGATAAAACTATAAACTTAAAGGGAGGTTATGACTAACTTGCAAACAAAGTTAGCACACAAATAGAAAAAATATGAATATGCCTACTAATGCCTAATTCTTACTCTACATTGAAAATTCAAGATAGTTGATAGCATAAGATCATTGCATGCTTGTGGTTATTAAAAATAACCAAGCCACGACTTGTCATCCTAGGCTTGTGTTAAGGCCAATACAAGAGGCAATCATAAAAAGTATGTATGTGTTGCATATATTGCGTGGCAATGTAATATATATATATATATATTATATATATATATATATATATATATATATTCTTTAACACCAATAGTGAAAGATAGTCGATTCGGCTCCTAGACAACTGCTCAGGCACAGACTAATAACTTTAAAAGAAAAGAAAAGAGAATAGAAGATCATAATAGAAGATAAGAACACAATTTTCTTTATATTAAAAAATCACTCTAAAACCCGATATATACAAAGAGGAAATAACTCTGCATATATTGTTTTTTTCCAAGACACAGATCCAACATAGACTAGACACAAAGTTGATATTCAATAGCCCGAATCGACGAAAGCGATGCACAATAATCATAAAATTAAAGCTACAGTGTAGATATTCTTTTAGGAGGGAACCCACTAAAGCCTCGTACAAATACAAAAGTAAAAAATACAATATTTCTTCACAAGGAAGGAGCTAAAAGAAAAAGTACAAATGATGAAAGTAAGATGCTTTTTACAAAGTAAGAGACCAAGCCATGTGAAGGCCATGTGAAGTATCATCTCCGATCAGAGTCATAATTATCATGTCTTAGTGGAGAATAGACATCATCATCGTTGTCATAGATGTAATTGGCATCATCAGGTTTGGGTGGAACAATGCCAGGAACCAAATCATGCATCCAAATAGGTTCATGTTCTTGGAAACAGGCAGAGAACAGTGAGTGTTGCATGAAAGAATCTTGGAGATGAGTTGGAAGATAAACCTCTCCATAGAAATCATATGACGGAAAAAAATCCAACTAGTGGTCACTTGTAAAACCCCAATTAAAGAAAACACGTTTATACAAAAGATTAAACTATAGAGTATCATAATTTAAGGCTGTTTCTGCCATTTCGGTCTGCAAAACTAATAACAATAGCTGAGGAGTAGAATTCTTTAAGGCATAAATTGTTGGTATGTATTTTTGAAGTAGTAAATTGAACCAAGAGCTCCACAGTCTGAATGGACTTTGGATGTCTTCACAATACATTACGATACTTATAGTTCTATATGTCTTAGCAAACTGGTGGACTGCAAAATAATCTGTCCACCTTAGATGAGGATCGAAAATATAGGCATAGTGCATAAGCTGGTGAGGTGGATGTGTATTCCCAAAGAGAATCTTGTCATTGTTTACTCATTGCCAAGTATAGTTGTAAATAGTTCTTCTAGCCCAAGAATTGGCCCCTCTATTAAGAATGTTTTGTTGGAGTTCTGGTGTTAGGTTGTGTATAAGTTGTGAAAAACATTCCCAACACAGTTGAAATGAACAATTAGAACATATAGTAATGGGGTAGGTGGAAGAAGAGGTGTTGGAGCTTGATCCTGGATAAGAAAACATTTTAAAATCTTTTCAGGCTCCTCTAGATATCATATCTACTAAATAATTCTCGGCTCCAAATTTGTAGATGATATCAAAATCAAAACCATCTAACCATAAAGCCCATCTGAGAACTAGGGAATTTCCTTGCTCAAGAAATTGGTGGTTATGCAACATACATTTCATATTCTTGAGGTCTATTTTGACTGTGAACTTGACACTCTTGAGGAATAATTTGAATCTTTTAATTCCCTTCTTAACCGTCAAGATCTCTTTATGAGAGGATGGGTATTTTGATTCACTAGGATTGAATGTGCCCAATGCATAAGAACACACTTCATCCTTTTAAGAGTGTTTCTGAAGTAAGACTGTTGCCTAAAAGTCATTAGAAGCATCAGTTTTGAGAATAAAAGGAAGATTCATGTTAGGCAATTGCAGAGGTGGTATATTTTGAATCTTCTCCTTGATCCTTTGGACAACTATGGTCTTTTAAATATCCCAACTGGATCCTAGTTTAAGATGTTGTTGGAACATCTTTGTGTCTTTGGCCTGGTGTTCATAAAACTGTCTGATATAGTTCAAACATCCAGGAAAATGCGGAACTTTCTTTATGTCAGGCATAATATCAGGAAACTGAAGCAGGGCCTTTAAGACATGAGGTTGTAGTTGGATAGTTCCTTTGGATATAAACAGTCCTAGATACTCAATATTAGTTTGACATATTACAAATTTGTCTAGTGGCTTGGAGAGTACCAAACCATGCTTAAAAACAAAAGAATGGAATTCCTCAATATGTTTTTTGTGTTCATTAACATCTCAGTTAAAAATAAGTAAATCATCAATATAAACAAGAACAAAATTTAAAGGTTTGAAGATATCCTCCATATGATTTTGAGATTCTGAAGGTGCATTAGTCAAACTGAATGGCATGACTGTCCATTGATACTTCCCTTGTGGCACCACAAAAGCAGTCTTGTACTTGTCTTCAGGAGAAATTCCTAGTTGCCAGAAACCACTTTTGAGGTCGAACTTACTGAAAACATTGGCATGGGAAAGTTTTCTAAATAAAATCTCTTTATGTGGCAACATATATCTTAGAGGTAACAAAGCACTATTAAGTGCCTTATAGTTAATAACCAATCTTTTCTTACCTCTCTTTTGTTTAGAATGCTTGTTGACATAAAATATTGGACAAGCCCATGGACTCATGCATGGTTCAATAAGATGTTTGTCAAGTAGATGTTGGATTTATTCTTGACACAAAGCTTGCTCTGAAGGACTCATGTTATTGGCATATGCCTTTTGTGGAGTGTCCTTAAACCCTTCTTTGTAGGGGAGAGAAACAAAATACTTCTCTCTTGTCTAGAATGCATCAAGAAAATCTGATGTACATTCATCTTTTAGTTTCTAGACAATATATTTGAGAATTTCATGTCCATGAATATCAACATGTCTGACAATATTCTGAATCTTTCTCATATCTTGGAGAGTTTCTTCAATTGCATCTGGTGTATCAGGAGAGATGCGTATAACATAGCTGGTTTTCATAGGAAGCTTGGCCTGTTGTTAATGAACTGTTAGACATAAAGAATCAGTATTTACAATAAGAGGCATGTGTATTTTGAAAAACTCTTGCCCCAAAAGAGTATCAACACATGTATCCAAACTATACAAAGTAACATATGTTAGTTTCCCATCTAAGAGAAGTGGAAAATCAGGAGAAAAATGTTGGATGGAGATGAGTTCTTTATTGACTGCTTGAAACTAGATTTGAGTTGGCTGCCAGTAGTAAGATGGAATAGCGTTGTATTTGTAGCAACTACCCATTGCTCCTATATCAACCTGGGCATCTAGAGAATAGGTTTTGTAACCAGAAAATTTAATGCCAGTAGTTCTAACCATGTGGTATCCAATGAGGCTTATGTTGAGAGAAGGGAGAGAAGAATTCTTAGTTTCTTCAGGTGGAAGCAGTTTGGGAAAAAATTATTGCTGACTGGATTCTTCTCGGGAAATGGTGAGAGCAATAAACCTGGAGTTTAAATGATCTAATTCTGCTATAGATGCTTGGATTGAGATCTATTATGATGTGGACTAGATCGTACCTAGATCCTCAGCCTGCGATCTAACCCTCAATATCTACCCTCCTCAGTCCTCTCTAGCTCACTAGCTTACAAAATTAGGTCATACAAAAAAATATTACATTGCATCTACTTCCTCGCATCTGTCTCTTCCTATGATACCTAGGTATCTATATTTATATTTTTCTGTCTCTTTAGCCATTACAATGTGTTGCAAAAACCCTAACCCTAACATCGTTAGGTATTCCATACATGCGCGTGTGATGCTCTTCCTTCCAATTGTTGCTTCCCTCATGTATGCCTTCTTTCCCAAAATATCCTTTCTTTCCGCTTTGGCCCACTTCCAACAATTATTATAATATGTATACTACATAAATATATTAATTTATTATATATGTTTTCTATATAATATATTATTTATATAATATATATTATATTGTGTAATATAAAATAACAAAAAAAAAATTATAAACCAAATTACAAAACAAAACCCACTTTGTGGATGTCCTATATAGCCCACATTGTGAGCAACAGAGAAGACAACAACAGAGAGAAATGTGAAGATAGTGATAGTTCAGCCTACTCGAGATAGAAAGGAGAAAAGTGGAGTAGAAGAGATTGTGAAGATACTCAAGCGACAGAGGAGACCCTACTTACAGAAGAGACATAGCCAAGGGTGATTCCCTCAGGGGACTAGTTAAGCTGTAAAAAATGGTACTTAATTTTTCTTATGAATTTTTTAGGGTTATTTGTTATTTGAAAATTGTTTATTTATGCCTGGGATTGAACCCACGACTTCATGATTATGTACACGATTTTTGGGTTTATGATTTATAGTGGTTGCAAATGATTAAATTTTTGGTTAGTAGAATTTCTTTAATGAAATTCCTCTCATTTCACCATGTATTGTCTTCAACATGGTCGATTTTATCCCCCTGCATCATTAATCTTTGATTAGTAGGCCTCTTTAGCCTATTCATATGTGGCACTTTTAAAATTATTCATGGGGTTTGGTCATATAGTGTTGAAGTAAGTTTTTGTTGTGTATTCCAAGACCATGATGCACATGTATGATCCACTAAACCCTAGACAAATAAGAGAATGCATTTTATTATGGACAGTTCTCATATTAATCATATGCATAAATTAATATTCAAATGAAATCATAGGAACAATGGGCCTAACTTATATAGGAGTGTTAAAGGTAGCTATGGAGTCTCATGTTGGCCAGAAGGTTTAATGTCAAAGTTTTAATGTATAGTCTAGAGAATCTATTTTCTTTACAACTTGTTGGGGGGATAGTTTTAAATAGAAACATTGATAACGTTTTCAATGAGAATGAGTAATTGACTTTCTTCCTTGAATAAATTGTGTCTCACATCTACTATACATATGATAAAATGCTCTAGACTTGAGTTTTCTCATACTCTAACACACATAAAAGCATAGGTTTGGGAATTATTACTTGCTACTTCCTATCAATGCACCCAAGTGCTACCATGATAACAATCATCATTATGGTTTTATGAATTGCATGCATAGAGATGAGGATGAAGTATTTCATGATTATATCATTGGTATTTTGGTGCTTTAGGTGGAATTGATCCATATAGATATCATACTTCTAGTGCTCATAACACTCCTTTATGGACCAACAACCAGGGTGCCTCTGTTTGGAATAATAATTCCTATGTTACATTTGGTGAAAAATATCCTCAATTATTGGAATATTATCACTTGGTAGAGAAGCTTGCCCATTTTGACAAAGAAATAATCCCTAAACGTGTTGTCCATAATAGAAGAGTGGTTTCCAAAGGAGTTAGTTTTTAGTTACACATGATATTTCACACCTCACATGCACTAAAACTCAGCCCCTTCGTGCATTGATTCTACCATGTTGGATTCCATCACCAACTAGCGCTTCTTTGTGAGAAGGTTTGTTTGCATGATTGAATCCTAGAGTAATTAGCGTGTGTTGTTTGTTCTCCTTAGTTTGCCTTAGGATTGAGTCTGTGTCTAATGGCATCCATTCTGGGGTCTTCCAACCAACATCATGTCCCATTACCGCCACTTTTTGGCATGTGTCATTTGACTACAAACATGGCCCTATAATGCTTAGATAGTATACCAATAGTATAGAGCATAATACAGGTGTGAAAGAGTAACACTATGGTAATCATTATGACCTTACTGTGATACCAACATGATACTAGTAATGAAGTAGAACCATTGTACTAAGTAGTGTTACATCTTGATAGAACATAGATGGTTTAGCTTATATGAATCTGAGTCCTAGTGTTGCACATTGAGTTACATACCTTGTAAATGTTTATAGTAAGTGGTATACTAGTAATACCATTGATTACGATAGGGTTAACCATTGTAAATGAAAAGTGATAAGGAATACACAAAGCATGATTGAGCTTATTGAATATCCATAACATATCCATAGCTTTTATTAATTATGGAATTAGAATACAATACTTAAACAAAATGGTCATGATACTTGCTTGTTATGATTTACTTATACATAGTAGCCTACTCTGAACCATGATCTAATACCATTTAGATTGATATCATTGTTAATTAGGGTAATGCAGTATGTTCAAAGCAAGGTAATCCTATCACATGTATGCGTTTAAACCAGAAGCATGGTCCTTTGCTTTAACTATGTTTGATTCTATTCTATTACTATGAACACCATTGATAAAGCTTGATAAAGGTCATAATTGTTGGACACACCTACCACACTTAGAGGTGGGGGGGGAACGAATGTGGGGCTCTTTTTCCCAAAACTTTTCTCTTGCACAAAAAATCATCAGTTAGCATTCAACATTTATTCATTACCCATTGATGTCATTTATAACCAGTTAGATTTGAGCACATATCAACAACATATATCAACAATATATCATCAACAAGTCATAATCATAATGAACACAAATAACACAAGATGTATGTACAATTTTATTTTAATTACATACTATAATCCTTGGGGTTTATCAACAACAACTAAATAGAGTACAACTCTACAAGAGCACCAACTCTATATGAAAGACTCAGCTTACATTCTCAACACCAACAGAGATGAGGAAACAATGCTCAACATATATCAATCTGTCAACAGGTACACCACTTGTTAGTAGTGCAGCCTGCATGTGCACATGCCCTATCTCACTACAGGCCACGTGTGAACGCGGCCAGTGTATAATGCAACAAGCGCATGATTTTGAGCAACTAGGGTTTTTCTTTTCTTCACATGCTTTGTTAAGAACCAAATATCAATATAGCATAGAAAAACCTCAGAAAAAGTACTCAACGCCTTGAAAAAGAGATAATTTTAGATAATAATCCTCTTCGAGGGGGCAACCTCCT